>APFE030957153.1:51885-110579 GCA_000404065.3 Pinus taeda | reverse complement strand
ATTATAAATTTGAATAATTTACAAATATATTAATAAACATTTTATAATTTTCATATTAACTATTAGTGAGATTCGCCAATGTTTTTAAACTTCAAGAAAATTTTCCATCCTTAAAATTTTCCTTGACAGCTGGAGGCCGAGGAAAACTTGATCTTAGAGGGTATTTGTCTGAGTCTAGTTCATGGTATTCATCAATTGAAATATTTGAAAGATGAGAAGATATTTTCAGGTTTTCCCATCAACAAGAGGGGTTTTGGCCCTGGCTTGTAGCCTATATATAGTTTCAATGTTCTTAATGTTTTGGTAGTTATTTGATTTATTGCACATTGGGATAATAAAGATCAAAGCTAGTAAGTAAAAATGTAACAAAAATAGTTATCAAGTTAAGAGAATTAAAATATACATTGCCCTATTGAATTCTCAACAACTCTAACATCTTTGCATTTAGCAGCTAGGAGTAAATCACACATGGTGGCAATCGAGATCCTATCCCAAATAGTGTGAGGTCGAAGTGGGACTTCAAATCAGGAAGAACCCCTAATTGTTGGCAGCACATTTTTCCTCGTCAACATATTTAGTGCTAGGAGGGCTAGATTACAAGTTGAGCCTGTGGAGCCCATATCTTAACATCATACCTTCAAATGGATCCATCTTAAATCTTTATCCTAGATTTTTTTTCTAAAAGTCTTAATCTTTCAATCCACGCAGAAATAGTTCATCACTTATCACAGAATCATTTTTAGGGCGAGGGTGAAATATATGCTCTTGAACATATACATCAATTTCTTAAGTTTTATGTTTCTAATGAATTGCATTGTGAATATGTTTCTTTCAAAATTTTCAACCTTATGCTTGAGGGTCGCATCAATTAATGGTGGAAAACATTACTAGCTACATCTATCCATTCGTTCGACTAGTTCGTCGAGGAACTTATTCATTCTTTTGGGAGGTATGATTATCAAAGTATGATTTAAAAAGATCAATGAGCTTAGATGGAAACAACATGAATCATTGGAATATTTTGATGATATTTTTTGTCCATATTTGTTATCAACTTCCTCATAGAGACAAGGATAGGATGTATTTGGGTGAAAAAATTTAAAAACTGGTTTGTATTTCTCTGCAAAAATTTCAATCTAAAATGAATATTTATTCTAGTGATAATTCTCGTAATTTGCAAGTTATAAATCAATCAGATCTGACTCTTGATTTTAGCTTGCTAGACATTTTGACTCAGGAAAAGGCTCAAGCTTCTGAGAAGGAGGTTACTGCCCATGGAATTCCTCCTCCTTTATTAGCTTCATTATCTAATGAAATTTTTGTCATTAATAATTTAGGTAATGAAGAAGCTTTTTAGGAAAATAACCAAGTTGTATTGCTTTTGAGGCTCCCATAAATTTGGTTAAGATAGGAAAACTTGAAAATTATGCTGATAAAACACCTCTTCCTTTTCATGAGATCCAACTTGATCTTGTTAAACATCTTCTAGAATATATTCATGAATATCCTCATATTATGCTCCCACATTCACCTGCTTGCAATGACTGAGGATCTCTCTTGAATGATATTAATTGTGCAATCATTAGAGAAATTTTGAAGTCCAAAATGGGCCTCCAAAGGAATATTATAAAATAATAGTGGAAATAATAAAACAATATTATCTTACAGCAACAAATTTTAGAGGGGAAAAAGAAAAAACTATTTTTTAAACTTATCTTCCTATGGTTTTACTCAATTTTTAAGCACCAATAGTCATTGGATACATAATTTAGTTCTTCATCCAAGAAGTACCCATGTTGCATAATTTCGATGGACCTTATTACACGAAGAATGAGAAATACATGAAAAAATGTGATTGCAATCATGTTGTTCATGTATTTCTCTTTTTTTGTATATCAAGGTCCATCTAAAGCACGAAACATGGGTACTCCTTGGATGAGAAATTAAATTATGCATCCAAAGAGTGCTCCCGGTCAAAATTTGAGTAAAACTGTAGGGAGATAAGTTGAAAATAGAAGTTGAAAAGGTTTTACTTTTGTTTTTTTTTACTCCAAAAATGGTGAATCATCCCCCATGGTTGACATCATCATATTGAATCATATTGGTTCTTATAAGTTTTATTTTGGTTGTACATTTTTATTTTGAGGCCCATTTTATACCTCAAAAATTCTCTAACGCAACTCGACAAAGTGTAATATGGAAGTTGATCTATTGATGAAAAATCAAAATCTTGAACCAGATTTGGTTGAAGGTGATTTTTCTTCAAGGAATTCTTTGGGTTCTCCTTCATCCACAACTAAGAAACCATTGTATCCTAATCCACTTGATGAGCCTACAATTCCAGTAGTTGCTTCAAATGATCTTCATTCTCATTATGTTGAGTCAAGTAGTTTTCATGTAAAAGGTAGTGATACATTACATCTAGAAGAAGGGAAGAATGAAAACACTTCTCATCTTCCTTCTGATTTCTAATCCTCAACAAGTCAAGTTAATGATTTCCTCATTCAGGCCATTTAACAAAAACCTTTGATTAATGGCTCTCCACCTACGGTCAATTAAGAATCTCATGTTTTGAGTGAGTACTCCAGCGAAATCAAAATGCTTAATCAAACTAGTGGCCCTGGAAACCATCATCCTATTGATAATGACTCTGCGAATATAAATGATGATGGTGTTGAAGAAAAGTGTAACTAGGTTCGGTATTTGTAAATGAAATTTTGATCTTTGTACTTATCAAGAAAAAGTTATTCGAATGAATATCTTGATCATTCCATAGGCCTAGGAAAGTTCAAAGAATCAAAGCCATGTTCTTGAGCATGAATATGGGTAGACCTAGTGTCAAGCAGCCCTCCATGACAAGCACCAACCTCCAAGATGAATATTGCCAGCAAAACAATGAAGAAAATAGTTAAGTCAACCTCAAAATGAATATTGAAGAAAAATCATGTCAGCTCAAGTTGAAGTGACATATATATTCATGATTTCAAGTTGGATTGCCTACAGGATAGACCACTATATATACCCAATAGGATCTATGATAAAGTAAGTGAAGATATCTCGTATTCTTTGGAGGTATAGCTACAGTAACTTAGACAATTATAGTGAGTAATACCTTGCAATCTCAGTCCTTCGGATGGGTAATCTAATAAGGATTTTGTAGTAGGCAGAGAGCACCCTTACTCTCGGCATATTAGATAGACGCATCACATCTATGATGACAGGAGGACACAATCTTGATCTCAACGTAATAATGATCTTGGTACAATGAAAAGAACTCAAGCATGGTGATCATAGTTTTTAGCATTCTTACGGTTTCGACCTCCTCACTATATTGACATTCTTCATTAAAGCAGGTCCTCTGTCTCGGCATGCTAGTGACATTCCAACAGTCTCAGTGTAGTTATATAATGAAGATCTCAATTCAAGGAACACACTTACTATCTTGATATATGATCTTTGTCTCGATACTACTGTAATCCTTCAGTAACACATTCACAACATACTCTGTCTCGACACATTAGTTATGAACTAAATGAAGGCATGATATGATTCTCAGTATTGATCATGAAAAGATATCAATGCAGTTGTCATATATATATATATATATATATATATATATAAGAGAGAGAGAGAGAGAGAGAGAGAGAGATAGATATACAGATAAGTCAATATCGAGATCTCATAGTTTTAATGATGATTTCATAATAGTGAAAGATCTATATGAAGGAGTATCTATGGTGCAGTAACAATGATCTCTTTGTTATGGTGAAGTCGTCAATGAAGGTACAGCAATAGTGTTTCAACAGTAATGAAGATCTCAGTGGTGCAATAATGAGGCCTGAGTGGTGCAGCAATGATGATGATCTCAATAGTGACAAAGAAGAGGATTGGTGTCTTAGCCTTGGAGTGGCATATTAAGTCAAGCGTCATGGTCTTGGTGTTTGTCAATTGGAATCCCTATAAGAAGAATTATGTGTGGGTTTTCCTCTCCAAGAGGGAGGGGTTTGGGCCCTGGCAGAAAGCCAACATCTTGTGTTCTTATCTCTTTCTTTTTGGTAGCTATTTGATGAAATATGAGACACACACTCTAATAATGTTAAAGAGAAGATTGTGGTAATAAGAAAAAATAAACATGCTCAAAAATAGTTATCAAGTCAAGAATAATCTCATTCACTCATATATTGTAGATTCTTCAACATGGTATCAGGGCTATGGTTACAGTGGAAGGAATGGCAGAAAGGAGACATTCAAGAAGCAAGTTTCTAGTAAGACATCAAAGCAAGTTGAAGGACATCAAGATCTACATTTTAGAATCAAACCCTAATCTTGATTAAACCCTATATCAAAGAACAGTCTACAACAGCAAGAGCTCTTGTCTCCGTAGTCATCAGCAAAAGGCCATGAAGACACTCATCAATTTATCCACAAATCAAGGTAGCTCGAAGGACCTCAAAATGAAGATCACATCATCTTGGAGAAATTCGAAACCCTAGAATCAGTTCTAATCTACAAGGAAAAACATATTAAAAGCAAGAGAACATTGATATCATCTACAAGAAAGCAAGGATCATTTCCTTACCCTAGAAGAATCCCTCTTCAATATTCATCAACATGATCAAGGTGAATATTTTGTCTTCACAAATCAAGTAAGTATTTTTCAATTATTAATTTGGTAAAATGACTTCATGATTGCAAGGAGATATATAGGTCAATAAGCCATCGAAAGTCCTTGCATAGAATAAGGAAGATTGTTGTAATCCTCATAGAAAAGAGAAGTCATTGTTGTCTATCAAAAGGTATCTGAAAGTCAAACATTGTTTGAAATGAAACAAGATACTCATAGGAAAACACTCAAAGGTCCTCTCATGCCTACGTAGCAAAATAGGAGACATAAAGAGAGATATATGAAATGCTAGAAGATATACTCTCTAAATTATAGTAAAGAAGGTCACATCACTTAGACCTACACAAAAATAAAGGTATCAAAGAATGAATAAATATCTTCATGAGATCTCAATTGAGAGATCTGGGAAAGATGATAAGAATGTAGTCATCATTGATAAGCAAGGTAACAAATATCAATGAATAAAGAAGGTTACCTCACCTGGAAATTTGTGGTCTCTATGCTAGATAGAGAAAGACAAGTTACAGTCTATAGTATTAAAGGATAAAATATCAACCATGTGCAGAAAGGAAAGGCAAGGTTGGTCCTCAAGCAAAGACAAAAATAAGTATAGTTAAGATTCAATGCTATAGAAAGATTTTGGAAGTTCATATCACTGAAAGATGGAGAAATCTAAATAAAAGGGTCAAGGAAGGAGGGAGTATCAAATCTCTCCTATGAATAAGATAGTAACCCTCACAAAAGGATCCTATCATAAACTCTTATATCTTGTGTTATCAGATATGACAAATGATAATAAGATGCATCACAGCATCATGAAAGCATTAGAAGCAAGAGCTCATGACATCACCATGGATATCATGAAGGACAAAAGAAACAAAATCCATGGCAGTCAAACATGAAGGATATAGCTCTTGGGAATCTCATTAAACAATGAAGGAAATAAAGATGTCATCTAGGACAAGGCTCATCATACATTAAGGAAAAAAGGAAACATCTGCCAGATAGGGATATGCAATATCCTCAAGATTCTATGAAGGAATCCTCATAGGATGGTTCACTAATCTAGAGAGGGAGAAAAAATTTCATCAAGAACTCCAATACATGGAATTCATGAGATAATGGTGTGATGACATGACGCAGATCAAGGGATTGAAGATATTTTCAATCAAGGGAGCTACTGGAAGAAGCCTAGATGACCTAAAGGTAAAATGAGGTATGTATGCAAGTATACTATAATGTCATGTCATATGGTTGTAGGTAACATGAATCATTACTTCTATCTTGAGAAGCATGATCAGGAGATATTATCCTCTGAAAGAATGTGATAAGGCATAAGTCACACTAGATGAAATCAACATAAAATGTCCTCATATGAAGTATGAGGTCGTTGACTAAGAAACTCTGATTAAAATCTCATGGAAATGGAATGTGTGAGGAAGGAAGAGATTGTGATATATGCAACCATGACGAAGGCAATCAACATCCAAAAGACAAAGAATATTTGACTAGGAAATCTCCTGGAAATATATGAAGACTCTGATGAAAGTCAGAAAAATATGGAGACCCTTGACAATAGATATCTTTGGGAGATGTGTCAACATGTATGCAGGATGATGATACCTACAAGAAGATGTCATGATGAAGAGCCATCTTGTAAGGTATGATTTAATTTAATATGATGTTTTTATTTCTTGAATAATATTTGGATGAGTTCGTGTAGGGCTACTAGAACAAGACTCGTAAGTACAAGTACAACCAACATTCATGCGATGGATGGAAACTCTTGAAAGAAGCACGGAGAGAAAATAAGTAGACATATGAAGAAAGTTCCAGATGTATGCAAAGAAGGCCGCTTTCCATGAAGAAAGGAATGACATGATGGAATAAGAAGGAAAGTGATCGATGGACATTGCCCTACAAGGAAGAATCTCAACTAAATTTTATGAAATCAAGGAGAGAAGTTGATCAAGCAATTGAAGAACCCACGAAGAAGAAGTTGTTGATGTATAAAAGAGTCCCTATCTAAGAGGGAGCTCTGACGGGTCCTTGATCAAGTGGGAGTTTGAATTAGATCACCCCTTATTAAAAAGGAGTGACAATTGTGTTTTTCCATTTCCTCAGTCATGCACTAGACCAAGACTAACAGTCATAATTCTATATGAAGGCCATGAATGGAAATGTAAACACATGATAGACACAACATTCTCGTCTTCATGTTGTAAGAAATAATGGGAGGATTGTGTAATCATCTGGGATTCAATACTCTTTGAGGATGTGTAGGGCATCCAATATAAGAGTAGGCAAGAGGATTGATATTCTTTGAGGACTGGGAACCCAAGATAAGAATAGTCCTAGAAGGTCATACTCAGTGAACACTCGGGTGTGTATGTACCTTGAGAGACAATGATGAAGGTGTCTATAAATCATTGGTCTCACTAGCATTGTAGCTCATGGTCTTGTGGAGAGATGAAGTTGTTAGTCAAGGCCTTGCACTGTGATAGTGTTGGTTCATATGATGCTATATAGATGGGATTACCAATCCAATTCTTCTTAGGAGAAATTCTTCATATTGAGAATGACCAAGTACCATTGTAAATACCTCCCTAGTTAAGAGGAAGTGTTGAAGAAAAGTGTAACTAGGTTCGGTATTTGTAAATGAAATTTTGATCTTTGTACTTATCAAGAAAAAGAAATATTATTTTTGTAAATTATTCGAATAATTTTCTTGCTCATTCCATAGGTTTAAGAAAGGTCAAATAATCAAAGTCATGTTCTTGAGCATGAATATGGTTCAACCTAGTGTCAAGTAGCCCTCCAAGACAAGCACCATCCTCCAAGACGAAAACTGCCAGCAAAAAAAAGAAGAAAACAATTAAGTCGGCCTCAAAATGAATATTGAAGAACAGTCATGTCAACTCAAGTTGAAGTGACATATCTATTCATGAATTCAAGTCAGATTTCCTACAGGACAAACCACTATGTATACCCAATAGGATCTGCGCAAAAGTAAGTGAAGATATCTCAGATTCTTCGGAGGTATAGCTACAGGATCTCGGACAATTATAGTGAGTAAGACCTTGCAATATTAGTTCTTCGGATGGGTAATCTAATAAGGATTTCATAGTAGGCATAGAGTACACTTACTCTCAGCATATTAGATAAACGTAGCACATCTATGATGATAGGAGGATGAAATCTTGATCTGAGCGTAATAATTATCTCGGTATAATGAAAATAACTCAGGCACGATGATCATAGTTCTAGAATTCTTACATTTCGGCCTCCTCACTATATCTACATTATTCATTAAAGAAGTTTCTCTGTCTCGGCATGCTTGAGACATACCAACAGTCTCAGCATAGTTATATAATGAAGATCTTGGTGCAAGGAACACACTTATTGTCTTGATATATATGATCTTTGTCTCGGTACTACTATAATCCTATAGTAACACATTCACATCATACTCTGTCTTGACACATTGGTGATGAACTGAACGAATACATGATCTCATTTTCAATATTGATCATGAAATTATATCAATGCAGTCGTCATAGATATATATACAGATAACTCAATATCGAGACCTCATAGTTTTAATGATTATTTCATAATAGTGAAATATCTAAGTGAAGGAGCAACTATGGTGCACCAAAAATGATCTCTTTTTTATGGTGAAGTCCTCAACGAAGGTACAACAAGAGTGTTGCAGCAGTAATGAAGATCTCAGTGTTGCAATAATGATGGCCTCAATGGTGCAGCAATGATGATGATCTCAACAGTGACAAAGAAGAGGATCGGTGTCTTGGTCTTGGAGTGGCATATTAATTCAAGGGTCATGGTCTTGGTGTTCGTCAATTGGAATCTCTATAACAAGAATTATGTGTGGGTTTTCCTCTTGAAAATGGAGGGGTTTTGGCCCTAGCAGAATGCGAACATCTTGTGTTCTTGTCTCTTTCCTTTTGGTAGCTATTTGATGAAATGTAAAACACACACTCTAATAATGTTAAAGAGAAGATTGTGGTAATAATAAAAATTAAAAATCCTCACAAATAGTTATCAAGTCAAGAAGAATCTCATTAACTCGTATGCCCTAGATTCTTCAATAGATGGATGTCAATGTCCACCTTTTCATTGGTTAACTTTGCAATAATATTTAGGTCTACAAAACTTAGATCTAGAATCTTATTTAATTATTGAAGTATTTCTTATGGGAATTGATGCTTCTTCCTATTCAACCTACCACTCCTTATGTCCTACCTTGTTTGATGAATTAGCAAACATTGAAAATTCTTTAAATTCTTCAGACACTCATTCTAGAAAATTGGATTTTAAGCAGGCACAAGTAAGGCTTCATCTCTAGAAGAGGAAAACGAAGGAAAATTTTCATATTTTTCATGTGGTTCGCAATCTCCCACACTAGGAAGAGGTAACTCTTTTGTTCATATTGTTTATGAAATCCCTTCAACATAATCATTTCCATTCATGATCCAAGTAGAATATCATGTCTTGAATAATCTATTTGGGGATACTGAAATGTCTTATTAGACTAGTGATCCCAACAACCACTATCATATTAACAAGGATATTGTTGATGATGGCTTGTTGCATACAATTTCCAATCTAACCAAACCCTTGAAATATGATCGTCCAACATATGAAAGTTCAAGGACTTGTTAGGAAAGTGAGACACTTCAGCCTTCGTTGATGCTTATGTCAGGTTCTCATGATCTTGACAAAATCCTTGAACTAGATCAAATTAGGGTTTCCTCACATGATTCTCCCCTCAGCATCGTATCACTAGATGGAAGATCATTTTGAAAAAAATCAGCATTTTCAATATCAAGATGAATTCAATAATCAGATGAAAAATTTCGGTCCAATCAATCCTTCCACAACAAAACAACCTTTCAAATCTCTTGTACAAAATGTAAGGCTTGAATGGATATCTTCGACAAATGTATGAAGTCTCAAGGACTATCCTTTTGATTATCAAGATAGAATTGTTCATATGCAGAAAGATTCCTTTCGTGTGCCGGATATGAGGATTAATGTGAAGGGATGCATACTTTGAGAGGTTCCCAGGGTTTTCATGTTCATGTTGCGGCATGGTTGGAGCTGTATTTTCTCGCAAGCTCTTATCAATAGAAAATAACTTCTTTATCTTGTCCTTTGATATGAAGCTGAGAATTCTTATTTTTTCACAAGCCTTTCTCTCAGATAACGGTGGTTGTTCAATTCATTTTGTGAAGCATAACCTGTGCGTTGATTTGTTGTTTTCTTGAGATGATCTTAATATCCAAAGCTTGAAATTTGAATCAGACTTAGCTGGAATTAATGTTTCTTCACTTGAGTCTTTTCATCTTCCTTCATCTTTATCGCATTAAACATTGTACCATGATGTGTTTGATGAGTTTTCCACACCATAAATTTCTCTAGATATTTTAAATCTTTATCTTGTTGATTTTGGTTGCAATCAGGTAGATGATGGTGTTGTCTCACAATTTGAGAATGAAAATATTTAATCCCGTGTTTATGTTCTTTCTTATTTTTTATCCTTAATAGGTGAAGAGGAAGATTCTACATCTCAAAAAGTTAAAGAGATGCCTTCACTCAATTTGTCCTCATTCTTAATCCTTGAAGGGTCTAATGTGTTAGATGCCAAATCTAATCAAATTAGTGGCTTTAACAACTTTTATCCTAATGACAATGTATTCATTGATACCTCTAATGATAATCATTCATATTCACTTGTTGATCTTGCAAAGCCACTGAAATTCAATGATCCACCTTTTGAAATTTTAGGGACTTTTCAGGAAGTTGAGGCACTTTAGCTTCTGCTAATGGTTATGTCAAGTTCTCACGATCCCAATAGAATCCCTAAACTAGGTCATATTAGGGTTTCCTAACAATATTCTCTTTTCAGAACCATCTCACTAGATGAAAGCTTATTTTTGAAAGATTCTAATTTGAGTGATGTTTCTTTGAGAGAATCTTTCCCTCTTCTATTAGTCAATATGCACTACTCTTTATACTCTGATTTGTTTGTTGAATCAAGTACACAAGAAATGGTTTTAAATCCTTCAAGTTCTCACCTTATTAGTGTAGATTGTGATCATGTACAAGTTGGTGTTACCTTAAATTTAGAAGAGGAAAAGAATAAGAACATTTCCCATCTTTCTTCTAGTTTGAAATCCACTATATGCGAGGGAGGATATCACATGACTCATCTCTTCCATGAAACTCATCTAGTTGATTCATCTACATTTTTAAGATCGAAAGAATCTTATGTCTTGGGTAACCATTATGTTAATATTGGAACATATAATCAAACCATCCATATAGTCAATAATAATATTATTGTCACAGTTGATGATGAATCTGTACCCACATTTCTTGATCTTATGAAGCCACCAAAATTTGATGATCTACCATTTGAAGCTTCAGAGATTTTTCAGGATGGGTGAGGCTCTTCAGCTCTCACTGATGATTATATCAAGTCCTCACGTCCTTGACAAGATCTATGTACATGATCAGCTTAGGTTTTCCATGGTAGATCCTTCTCATATCGTAATTACAAGAAATGAATGTTCATCTTCAAAATGTTTGTAGGGTTTTCAAGCTGGTCATTTCGAATATCATGGGTAGAATTTCTCATTGGTTGGAAGAGTTTTATTTAGATAATTCCTCTGTAATTAGGCAGTATTTTGTCTCTCTTGTGCCTTATTTAGGGCTAAGAATAAATGAATGCATACCATGGAGAAATTTCAAGGGCTTTCAATTTTATCGTTATATCTATCAAGATAGAGTTGCAACCTGGTTAAAACAATTTTTTCAAGCACGCTTTCCTATCAAAAGGCATGGCCTTACTTCTCTTGTGCATGGTTTGCAGGTAAGAATTTTTGTTTTTGCACAAAACTTTATACTAGATTTAATCATTGACATCTTTTTTTTGCAGGTTGGGAACAATTGTGGTAGTTGCGTTGGAAGTTTGAATTCACATGACCTTATCTTATTTTGACTTAATTTATGTTTAGACTAGTTAGGATTTTCCTTTTAATCAAATTATGCATACATTGTAGGTGGTTTCATGCATTCATTTTCTTGCATTACATTTAGGAATTGTCTACATAAGGATTGCATGGATTTCTTAATTGCATTTAGTTGATTTTTCCTACATTGTATTGCATTGCATAAATATCCCTGCAAATTTTTCCTTTATTACATGAATATTTTGCATCATGCATTCATTTTACACTTAGAATTGCATTTACTTGTTGTTTACCTAGCATTGCAATTGTTTTATATAGTAAAATACAAATAAGTTCTCGTGGGGAACCCTAGTCATTTCATATGACCTATATCCATAACTTGAACCCTATGTTTGGCATGGTCCTACATTAGGGGAATTTTGAGGTCTAAAATGTGCTTGCTAAGAAAAATGTACAACCAAACTAAACTTTATAAGAACCAATAGGATTCAAGATGATGGTGTCAACCATGGGGGATGATTCACCATTTTTGGAGTAAAAAAGTAAAAAGATTAAAAAATAATAAAATAATAAAACTACTTTTCCAACTCCTATTTTCAACTTATCTCCCTAAGGTTTTACTCAAATTTCGAGCGGGAGTACTCATTGGATGCAAAATTTAATTCCTCATCCAAGGAGTACCCATTTGCATACTTTTGATGGACCCTGCTACACGAAAAATGAGAAATACATGAAAAATGTGATTTCAATCATGTTTTTCATGTATTTCTCACTTCTCATGTAGTAGGGTCCATCGCAAGTATGCAACATGGGTACTCCTTGGATGAGGAATCAAATTTTTCATCCAACAAGTTTTGTCGCTTGAACTTTGAGTAAACCCATACGAAGATAAGTTGAAAATACGAGTTGAAAAAATAGTTTTTTTCTTTTTTCTCTCTAAAATTTGATGATGTAATCTAATCTTATTTTATTATTTCCACTATTATTTTATAATTTTCTTAGGAGGCCCATTTTAGACCTCAAAATTCCCCTAATGAAATATTTCGATGGTATGTTTGCATTATCCACCTGTCAGTTGGAGATATGATGTAGGAATGTGGCACGAGGACAAACCTAAGCCAAAAAAATCCTTTAGTTTATGAAAACAAGGAAAAACCTCTCTTTCCCACAAAATAAGTCGGGATCCCTCATCCACCCTAGTACAATAAACGCCAAATAAATTATACCAATATCCATGGTGTTGAAGAATCTAGGGCAATTAGGTGTAGTGTGATTCTTCTTGACTTGATAACAATTTGTAGAGTCTTCTTACAATTTGTCTTGTTAGCTTAATATTCTTCTTATTATTATTAATGAATGTGTGTGTACTTCATCAAACTGCTACCAAAAACATAAGAACAAGAACACAAGATGTTGCCTCTCTACCAAGGCCAAAACCTCTCTTCTCTTGAGAGGAAACCCCTTCGATAAATTTCTCTTATTGAAGCTTCTTATTGATCAAGGCCAAACCCTAGACCCTTGACAAGAATATCCTCCAAGCATAAGTCAAGTCCTTCCTCCTTTTTGCACTTTTCTTTCTAGGCACTTTGTCATCCTCCTTCCGGCACTCTGTCCTCCTTCTTCTAGCACTTCGTTCTTCTTTAAAATTTTGATAGACCTTGTTGCACTTGCTCTAGAAGAGACACATTTTGATGAGACCCTTTTCTTGCGATGATCCCTTCCTTATTCTTGACCAAATGAGCTCCTTCTTAAAGGTGTAGGTACAGACTTGATATGACTATCTTGCAGCCCTAAATTCTCGCACGTATGGGAGGTTTATTTAATGTTATAGGATATTTTCTCCTCCTCTTGAGTTCCCTTCGTCTTCGCTTGAGTAGGAGGCCTTATAGGCCTAGTTTACTAGCCCAAATAGTGAGATATGTTAATTGTGAGTTTCTGCTAATATGACCATAGGCATCCCTCCTTTTCCTCGCATGTGTGACTGCATCTTTCCCTAGAAATAGTCCTTGTTTACTTTGGTTTGTGTCTTTCCTTATTCACTTCATTAGAGGCTCCTTCTTCATCCTTCGTTCACCCTTTTCTCGGCTTCCTTTACTTTGTTGATTTCAGAGATGAGTTCATGAAGTTTTGATGGAGTGGACAACCTCTATATATAGAGGATTGTCCCTCCTTTGGGCCGACTTGACTTCTTTGCTTTGGATGGCTTCTTTTGATGGCTCCACATGCTTGGAGGAGACTTGAATTTGCTTGGAGGTGTCTTATTTGACTCTAATACATAAGTATACCTAGAGTAACATGCCCTTAAGGTCTTCAACATAATTATTTTGACTCTTTGACTCACCTACAACACTTTAACATGTGTTACACATATTTCAATGAGCAAGAAACTCATTGAAAAATATAATAAAAATAATATTTCTTTTCTTGAATAAATACGAATATCAAAAGTAGATTTATGAAGACCGAACCTAGTTACATTTCCTTCAACACTCCCTCTTAACTAGGGAGGTATTCATACAACATTACAAGGTGTTTGGCTATTTTTCAATCTTGAATAATTCACATAAGAGAAATTGGATTGGAAATCCATATGTTTTAGCATCATAGTAACTAACATTGTTTCCACAGCAAGACCTTAACTGAGATCCTATCTCTCAATAGACCAGAGCACAATGTTGGCATGACCAATGACTTATAGAAACCTTATTCATTGTCTCTCAACGTACATACCCACCTGGGTGTTCACTGAGTATGACCTTCTAGGACTATTCTTATCTTGGGTTCCCAACCCTCAAAGAATATCGGTCCTCTTACCTACTCTTGCCTTGGATGCCCTACACATCCTTAAAGAGTATTAGATGCGAGATGATTACCCAATCCTCCCATTCTTTCTTCCCAAGTGAAGAAAAGATTATTGTGTCTATCTCTTCCTCTCAATTGAGGAAGACATGCCCAAGTATCCTCTGAAAAGGTACTTGTCCTAGTTCCTTTGTAATTGGGAACTTTTTATAAATCCATCTTAGCTAGGGATGTGTCCATTCATCAGAAACTTCTTCTTCGTGGGTCATCTAGCTGCTTGATCTCCTTCTTTCCTTTGATGTCATGAAGTCTTTGTTCGAACTTCTTGGTAGGGAACCATCCATCGATCATTTTCCTTTTTGGTTTGTCATGTCATTTCTTCCTTTGTGGAAAGTGTCCTTGACATATATCAGATGATATTGTCATCTGGTTACTCCTTATCATCTTTGCTATGCTTCAGACTACTCTTCACATGGATGCTTCGTTGTACTTTCTTGTTCCCATGCTTTGATCTAGTAGCCCTTCATGACTTTATTCTGATATTGCTTCAACATTAAATGGTTCTTTTGATGGATGGATTCTTCATCATCACATATTCATAGAGTATAATCAGTTATCTCCACTTTCATATCTCCAAGGCCTTCATAGGTGTCAAGGGTCCTTTGATATTTTCCTTCCTTTGCCAGATTTGTCCTGCCTTCTTTCAGGAGATGTCTTAAATGGATCTTTGTTAGATAGTGATTCTTTGTGATCATGATATTATTCTCATGCTTGATCTCTTTCTTCATTTTCTTCTTCTTTGATATATTGGTCAACCACCTTCTACTCCTTCTGGGAGCACTTCTTCATTGCTTTCTTCTTCGACTAGTCAGCATTTCTTCTTACTTCTTAGTCAGAAATATTATACTCATTATGTGAGTATTTTCCTTTTGTTTACCTTCATTGCATTGTAGTACATGCCTTTGAGCATGTCATTGGTGAGAGAGATTCTTTCATGCTTGATCATGTCATAGAACTATTCCCATGACTCAATAATATACATGACTTAAATTTGATGCATACATACCTCATCTTGATTTTCCTTTGATCATCTTATCTTCATTTGGTTGTCCTTGGTGTGGTCCTTCTTGCTTCATCTTAGCTTTCTTGCATATCATCCTTTTCATGAATCCCATGAATGGGACTCCCAATGAGACATCTGCTTTTGTCTATGAATATTATTTTGAATATTCCAACAGAGGATCTTGAAGATCCTTATCCTGCAAATGTTTCTTTTTTTTTATGATGGATGTTTTATAAGATTCTTACTTATGATCAATTTTTATTTCATAGTGGATGAGGTCCTATAATAGGTATGCTCCTTCTATATGAATATCTTGAGCTATATGTACACTATGCTCCTATATTCTAGAAGATATTTCTAACCATGCATTTTTCTATTTTTGAATGCTCCTTCTACATGAGTATTTTGAACTCTATGTACATCATGATTTTAGATTTTAGAAGATGTTTCTAGCCATGCAATTTTATTATATTCCTATATGCTCCTATACGACTCAAAAATTTGAAAGAATACTTTAAGTAAAGAAGTAGACTTAGTCATAGTAGATATCCTAAGGATCTTCCTTCTTTTTCTTCTTTTCTTCTTCTTTCACCTCTTGAGTCATGTGAGCTTATTCCCTTTTCCTTTTTTGTTGTTGTCCTTCTTAATTTTTGGACAATTCCTTTTGTAGTGTCCATATTCTTGGCATCCAAAGCATTGGATTTTGGACATATCTCTATTGTTTGTTCTTCATGGACCAAATTTACCAATTTTTCCATTTTTCTTGGCCATGGATGCAAATGCTTGCTCCTTTGATCACTCATCCTCTTTTGCTTTCAGTATAGTTTCCTCTATCTTGCATAGATACCATAATTCACTTAGTGGGGTAGCGTCCTTCTTGGAATATAGTATTGATGTGAAGTTTCCCCAATCCTCGGGTAGAGCATTGATTACTATAGTTGTCATTTCTCTATCATACATTACTTCTCCTAGCTCTTGAGGTTGATCCCTCATCTTAGAGATCTTCATGAAGTAGGGATCTATTCCTTCCATTGATATCTTCATCTTTTATAATTCATTTCGTAGAGGTATTACTTCTCCAATTTTGGTTATTGAGAATAGCACTACTAGTTTATCATATATTTCTTTTGATGTTTCAAGTTTGGAGACATAAGGAATGAGAGATTCCTTGATAGATCCTATTAGAATCATCTGAGCTCTTGTCTCATCCTTATTGTACTTTTCCAAGGCTTGAGTTTTTTCCTTAGCGGGAATAGTGATAATCCCTTTGATGTGTCCAAGAAGTTCATTCTCCTTAAGAAGTAAATCAGTCCTCTTCTTCCATGCAAGAAAGTTATTGGTACCTACCAATTTGTTGCTTTCCTTGCAAAAAGACATTGATGTATATTCAAAAGGGGACATATACTTACTTGATATATTTTGAGATGTAGTGAACTTGCTTTCTCCTTGAAGACTTGATGACTTTCCTTCCTTAGATCTTGATGTTCTTCAAGTTTATTTTTCCAAGTGGGCTTGCTTAATGATGAGATTTTCTTGATGACTTGTAGCTTGATGTAGGTCCTTCTTTGATTTTCTCTTCTTGTAGATGAATTTATGTAAGGCTCTTCTTCTTTCTTTGTAGTCTTTCCTTGATGAGTGATTTATGGTATACCTTCTTATCCCTTATGTGATAGAGACTTCTTGTCTTGATGCTTCAACTTTGTACATGTCCTTCCTTGATGAGTGTTCATGAGATGCCCTTTCCTTGATGTGTCACCTTAGCTCTGATACCATGTTGAAGAATTTATGGCAATTAGGTGTAGTGTGATTCTTCTTGACTTGATAACAATTTGTGGAGTCTTTTTACAACTTAATCTTCTTCTTATTATTATTAAATCATGTGTGTGTACTTCATCAAACATCTACCAAATAAATAAGAACAAGAACACAAGATGTTGGCTCTCTACCAGGACCAAAACCTCTCTTCTCTTGAGAGGAAAACCCTTCAGTAAATTTATCTTATTGAAGCTTCATATTGATAAATGGAAAACCCTAGACCCTTGATGCCAAACCCTAGACCCTTGAAAAGAATATCCCCCAAGCACAAGTCAATGCCTTCCTCTTTTCTGCACTTTTCTTTCCCGGCACTTTGTCCTCCTCCTTCCCGCAATTCGTCCTCCTTCTTTCGACACTTCATTCTTCTTTCAAATGTTGATAGACCTTGTTGAACTTGCTCTAGAAGAGACACCTTTTGATGAGACCCTTTTCTTATGATGATCCCTTCCTTCTTCTTGACCAAATGAGATCCTTCTTCAAGGTGTAGGTGCAGACTTGATACGACTATCCTGCAACCCTAAATTCTTCCACATGTGGGAGGCTTACTCGATGTTATAGGCTCTCTTCTCCTTCTCTTGAGTTCCCTTCTTCTTCGCTTGATTAGGAGGCCTTATAGGCATAGTTTACTAGCCCAAATGGTGAGATATGTTAACTGTGAGTTTATGTTTTTATGACCATAGGCAGCCCTCCTTTTCCTCGCACAATGTGACTATAGCTTTCCCTAGAAACAGTCCTTGTTTACTTCAGTTTGTGTCTTTCCTTCTTCATTCCATTAGAACCTCCTTCATCCTTCGTTCACCATTTTCTTGGCTTCCTTTACTTCGTTGATTTCAGAGATGAGTTCATGACGTTATGAGGGAGTGGACAACCTCTATATATAGAGGATTGTCCCTCCTTTAGGCCAACTTGAAGGCCGAGTTGCTAATTCTAGGCCAACTTGACTTATTTGCTTCGGATGGCTTCTTTTGATGTTGCCACATGCTTGGAGGAGACTTGACTTTGCTTTGAGGTGTATTCTTTGACTCTAATACATAAGTATACCTATGGTAACATGCCCTTAAGGTCTTCAACATAATTATTTTGACTCTTTGAGTCACCTATAGCACTTTAACATGTGCTATTCCTATTTCAATGAGCAAGAAACTCATTGACAAATATAATAAAAATAATATGTCTTTTCTTGAATAAATACAAATATAAAAAGTACATTTATGAAGACCGAACCTAGTTACATTTCCTTCAACACATGGAAAAGAAAATTAATTAAATAGAGTGTTAAGGATTGACAAAGGCTTCTTGCACAGAGAGGTGATGTAATAAAATTCATCTAGGTACTGAACAGGCTTGCTAGCACTGAAGCAATGCATGTGATTCCTTGAGTGACTTTTTTGGGGTACTGAACATGTTAGATGGCAGCAGAGAAATGCCAGAAAAGTCACCTTAAGTTTTAGTAAAATAAACCCTATGTCATGTTCTATGCATCATCGTCAAATACTGACATGTGTGGACTCATTTTTGGTGATTAAAGACTAATAGGACCTAGCCAAGGAGATAGATGAATGGCATATTTGTAAAAGGTCAAATAACCCAAGTGGTACCCATAATATCTAGTTAAATACTTCCTTTCATTATTAAAAAGACTCGATTTGTCGCAAGGACAGAGGCAAAGATGTTGGATTCTATTAGTGGTTCAACAATTGTTGTAGCTGCTATGACAACACCCACATTTTTTTCCTTACATACCTAAAGTTTGGGTCTCCCTCACAATTTGTGGTTTTAATGCATATGTTCTTTGCATGCTTTGGACATATCTTTCAAAATGAGCTAATTTCCATCATGAACTATTCAAGGATGAATCATGCACCATGAGTTCTAGTCCACCCAAACATGTGTATTATCTTGCAATGCTTTGTCTTGTAAAAAGCTCATGGGCACGCTCATTAGAGGCATTGGCACAACCCAACATTTTCAGTCAATGAGGAATCATTGTCATGATAACACAATTACCTTCAACTTATCTATGTCTATATGAGTCTATGATTTGGATGAAGTTGCAATCAGTGTCAATGTAAGTATATTGATCTAGGAAGTAGTGACGACATATAGTATATATCCACCCCTACTTGTCTTTGTCTTATGTACAAGGTTTGATGAGATTGTGATTATACCAGAAAAGTGGACAAAATGATAGGTTGGACGCCATGGACCATCGTCATATGAAGGCCTCTCAATCATCTCCTATACTTCATTTATTGGAATAAAATAGTATATAGATTTCATAGCAAATGTAGAAATATCCCAAGAAGTTGCTTTTTATGAAGATACTAGAGAAGATAACTTATTAAAGTAAGTGAATCAAGTAGAGAATGTCCAAATGCATTATTTGGGGGATGTTGTTGCAGTGCTTGTAACACTTGTTATTTTGAGTTGTATTTTGTCATGTTCATCAAGCAAAAGGCAGGGATGGTATTCAAAAACTTTTATTTGATAGGAAGAGACAAACAAATAACACATTGAAGAGTGTTGAAGATAGATACATTGGATCCCTCAAAATTAATAATTCATGATGATCCTACTACTTACACACAAAATGATTGCAATGAACTACTATGAAGGGTAGATTAAGGCAACAAGTCTACAGGTGGCCTTAAGTTATTCACTGATTGCTATGGAAGTGTTGGATTTATCAAGTTTTTAGAACCATATTATATGATACTTGTAACAAAATGGAGGTGAATCAAAGTTATATGTTGACATGAAATTTATTGAGTTACTGGGAATAAGATAATTATTGTTCCACATCCTTCTGTACAAACAAATTTGGCATGTTCTCAAGATTAAAAAATATACAAGAAGCTACTATCTAATGTGTATATTACCAAGGACTTATTTTTAAGCTACACATAACGTGTTATGAAAGCCTGCAAAAGAATTTGTCTAATGATGAGTCAGGTAAAGAACTTTATGACACGATGTATGTTTGGAATGATGTTTTCACACAAGGAATGATCTATTCTCCTTTGTGTTGATGGGTTGCAAAAAAAGGAAGACTTGAGAGGAGGGTGGCGTCCATGTCAAAGACCCACACGTCCATTTTGTCATGTGAGAGCGTGTGGGCTACAAACCTTGTGGATTCCTATAAAATCAACACCTACAATCACTAGAACATGATTCGCCCCAAATGTGAAGAGACGGATTGCAAACAATAACAGACGAACCCAATCGCAAGGATCCTACTCACAAGGGCTATGACACCCAATAAAGTGAATTGGTTAATGAATCATGTCGCAAGGGCTTCCTTACAAAATGGATACCAATTGACTACTTTGGACAAACCTCTTGAGATCAAGTAAACTATACAATCTGAAATTCTGCAAGATCTTTCTTGGGTTGGGTAGATGACAGGAAGTATGCTACCCTAGCTTCAATGTACATTGGCATAATCCTACCATTGTTGAAATAATAATCCTACCATTGGCATAATATACATTCCACATTATCCATACATCTAATCATTGAAAATTGGCATTAAATTAAATAGGTTTTAGGGTATTAACCATTGTCATTTTCAGAAAAATGGCAATATGTGATATACCTCTTTTAATAGGTATTGTTTAAAAAGAGAAAGGGATAACTGATTTTGTTAAATAGGGTGTGAAGATATTCATAAATAATAATTATGCAAGTGGGATTTTAGATAACAACATTTAGGAAATTGTGAAGTTTTCAATGAAAGGTCTATTAAATTATATAGAAATTCTTTTTGGAATTTTTCGAAACTATTTTCTCAAAATAAAATCATAAAAAAAAAATCTATTGGAAAAAGTTAAAAGGAGGATTATTTCCTCGTAAAAAAAATTGAAAAAAATATATATATTTTTAGTTGAAAAAACCATTCCTTTTAGTTGTATTTTAGATCTACACAAAAATGAATAAGGGGATTTAAGTACATTTGTTATTGTGTTTTGGATGTGTAAAACTCTTTTTCTTTGCAATTCAATAATGCCAAGAATACCCATGAGAAAGTATTCCTTCAATGAAGCAACGCCCCAATTCAATCATATGCAAAACTTTGTGCAATTTAAGATAATAGGTTGAATCAATAGTTTGTAGTCTTATTGAAATCAAAGCATAAAGTTAAATTTGAATCAAGTCATTTATTTTTTAAAAAGAAAAATTACAAAAAAAAACCATTGTAAAAACGATACCTACTTGAAATTGAATTAGTAGGTCAAGCAAGTCATCAAAGTCAATCATTGTAAAACCAGATAAAATTCAAAGAAAGAAAAAATCAAATTAATGACATGCTTGATGCAACATGTGCAGTTGATAACCTCCTAGAAAAGGTTGATGTAATTTGTGATATACAAAGCATTGATGCAACTTGTGATATAGATATAGTTAATAGAAAATTGATGTAACTAGTGATGCAATCATCCAAAAAGTTGATGTCAGTTGGGACAAAGGAGCTAATAGAAAATATGAATGAAACATGTGATACCATGGATTTTATTCAACAGTTTGATGTAACATGTGATACAGATGAGATCATGCAAAATGGTGAAGTGAATTGTAACATACAAAACATAATACAAATGGTTTTGCAATACAAATGGTTTTACAATACAAAACACTTGATGGAGATGGGATCTTCTAGTTAGTTGATGAAGGAAACAATTATTGAAGATGAGTTACAAGAAGGAAGTAAAGAATCACAACAACACAGTAGTAAAAATGAGATTGAACAAACAAAAGAATAACATCAATAACTTTATAAGATTGTTGTCAAACCTTGATAAATATTATCATTCAATAAAAATCGATATGGCTTGAAATATGACAAATGCAACAGGTTGCATAGTTCAGATTACTCTAAACCAATGTAGTTTATGAGTGTAGGATTTCTTGAAGACGTTCAAAATCTTGGTAATAAGTGTCAACATTGTCAAAGAGTTAGTCGCATGTAAATTCAGCGTTTTCATCTCTCTCTATCTTAATTGTGGGAAGACAAATCACCTTGTTAAAAATTGTTGAAAGCAAAAGCAGGTTAAGAAGACAATTCATTATGGACTATAAATTCTTGGAGATTGAGTGAACAAGTAAATAAGTTGCATAAGTCTTATCGTATAGTCAAAAGATAGGTAAAGACACAGGTGCACTAAAAAATGACCAAAGAAAAAAGCTTTAAATCAGTTATTTTATATGATTTTGGGCATGACCACAATCAAATTCTATATGATGTCTAAACTCTAAGATGGTACCCTCTACACCTTAAGGGGGGAGCACTATGATTTTAAAAAAATCTACTACACCTTTAATGGGGGAGTAAATTAATGAATCGGAGATAGTTAATGTTATTTAAATCAAATTGGTTAGTGATTATTCAAAAAAACACTATATTATTCAAGTGAAAATGGATAGTGGTCAACCAAAAACCATGAAATGAAACGAAAATTTTTATTGGTCAACCAACAAAATAACCACCTAAAGAATCCAAAGTTCTAGGTTGGATTCTTTAACTATGAATTATTGAAAAACAAAAGAATTCAATGCTCAAGATTGGATCTCTTGAAAAAAAGAAGAATCCAAAACTCCACCTTGGATCTCTTGAAAGTTAGAAAATCCAAATCTTCACCTTGAATCCATTCAACAAAATTCTCATCTTGCAACTGAGGAGGGGGAATATCACATAGCAATGTTAATAGGCATGCTTCAAGTTTCCAAGTTCTACCACAATCAAAATTCAATCAGCGTTTGAGAATTCCAACATAGCATTTAGTCTCCTCAAAAACGATGAAATCAATTTTTCTGGCATATCTTCATCAAATCTCAATTCAATGGTATTAAATTGAAGACAACAAAATTTACCGGTATAATTATTCAGACTTGTGATTGAAGTAGATGGGGGATAATTCCTCATACTCCCTCTTAATGAGTACTAGTCATTTCTCTCTCTTTAGTAATCCTTTGAACTAGTCCCCTCTTCATATTTAATCTTTTTCACTCTTATTCTTTGGTATTTTTCTTTTATCTTCAACATACATAGTGCACCAACAAAACATGAATAATGTGTATGTTGAAGTCCATATAAAAATATAACCATCCACGAGAATACATGGATTTTGGTTGTTTCATCGATCTATTATATAGAAAACATTTTATGATACATAGTTCAATAATGTATCTTTAATATGTTCATTCAACCTCACCCCCACTCCCCACCCCGCTACACCACCAACATTCATCATCTTGGGTTTTGTAGCTTACCTATAACCACACCTTAGTTTTTATTAGATTATCCTTAACCATACAAACCTTAGGTGGTTTCAACTTACCGCCAACATACAATCACTGGAATTTTGACGTGTAAAATGGACCTCCTAAGGAAAATAATAAAATAAGAGTTATGAATTTTTAAAAGAAAGTAAAGAAAACTACATTTTTTATTGTATTTTCGACTTATCTCCTTATATTTTTACTAAAATTTTAATTTTGTACAATATTTCAATGCGGAATTAGATTTTGCATCCAATGAGTACCCACTTTGCATACTTTTGAGTAGATCCACACCAAGAAAGAATCAAAATACATGACAAATTGTGTTGAAACATGTTTTTCATATATTCTAATTTTTTCTCAACATGGATCTACTCAAAATTATGTAGAATGGGTATTCTTTCAATGCATAATCTAATTTTTCATCCAACAAGTGTACACAGTTGAAATTTGAGTAAACCTATAAGGAGATAAGTCAAAAATATGGCTAAAAAAAGTAGTTTTATTCTTTTCCCTCCAAAAATATTCTCCCCAAAGGATGACATCACCATATTGAATCATATTGGTTCTCTTAAAGTTGATTTTGTTAGTACATTTTTCATTTTCAAACCCAATTTTTTACCTCAATTCCCCTAATGATTGCATCAAGTAGTTTTGAATGACCACAAAGTTTCTTCTCTCACAACTAGTGGTTATTTTACACCATTTTCACTCACATCACAAGTGTTTATTAAGCACCACTACCTCTTCAATGGGGTGAGACTTTCCTCATCAATAATTACATTGACTTAGGTACATTCAATTTCCATTAAGGCCTATCTAGCCCTTCCATTTCCATAGAAAATACAAACATTTATTTTCCAAATAAAATACATTAGTGACCATTAAACTATTTAGGGATGTTGTTTTCCATGGATTCACTCCATCTGCATCTTAATCTTGAACACATGGTACTATTATTTACCTTTCTTCATATCATTTTTTTTCCTATATCTTCATCTTCCTTTTTCTTCTTCTTTCAATTCTCTCATCTTTCTTTTTGACTAATTTTCTTCCACTAGTTCGTTCTACTTCATTTTTTTTCCTTCTAAATTCTAAGGGTTCATTCTCTCTATTGTCATATTCATTCATCCTGCTTCATCTTTTTTCTGCATCCTCCTTGCACTTCTATATTGTCTTTTTCTTCGTGGAGTCTACTTATTTATCATTCTTCATTTATCTAATTCATTCATGGAGTGTTCTTTTGATCTCTTCATCTTCTTCTTTTTGTATCGATCATCAATCTTCTCTGAAGCTTCAATTATAGATGCATAAATCCTTTCTTGGCCTTCCCTTCACTTGGTAGACTATAGACCCATGTCTACACCTATGATCACCAACTGGAAGAAGCTTCATGCTTCAAATTCCAGTTTAGTGGATCCCACATTGTATAGGCAGCTTATTGGGTCATTGATGTATCTAGTCAACACTAGGCCAGGTATATGCTGTGCAATGAACACACTTATCCAGTTCATGGTTGAGCCTAGGAAGGTGCATTGGGTAGCTACAAAGCACATTCTTCGCTACGTGCAAGGGACTGTTGATTATGCTTTGGACTATAGGCGGGGAGATGGAGTGAGGTTGGCAGGTTACACAGATTTAGATTGGCCAGGTTGTGCTTCTTATAGGAAAAGCACTTCAGGGTGTTGCTTCGAATTGGGTTCGACAGTTGTGTCATGGTTTAGTCGAAATAAAAAGTCAGTTGTTTTGAGCTCTTCTGAAGCTAAGTATATGGCTACTAGTCAGTTTAGTTACGAAGCCATTTGGCTTCGCAAGTTGTTGTATGGCCTATTTGATCAGGAGTTTATACCAACGGTTATTCACTGTGATAATCAAAGTTGCATTAAACTCACGGAGAATCCAGTGTTTCATGACAAGTTAAAAGACATTGATATCAGATATCATTTCATCAAGGACTATGTTCAGAAGGGGGCAGTGAAGCTGGAGTATATATCAACAAATGAGCATGTGGTCGATGTTCTCACGAAGTCCTTACCAAGAGGCAAGCATGTCCATTTCAAGGACAAAATGGGTATGGTGAGAAAAACTTTCCTCAGTAAGAGGGAGTGTTGATTTTTAATGTACCTTGGACAAGTGGTTTTCCATGGGTTAGTCTCTACCTAGGGAAAAGTGTCCAAAATAATTATTTTCCTAAGTGTGACTTTATAAGTGGTAAAGTCAATGAAAAGTGACTTTAGACATAAAGTACAATGTGGGTACTTTATTTAATGGGTGAGTTAAAAAATAGAAAATGAGAATTAAATGCACATTTATTCTCATCCCTTGATCTAAATGAATCTGAGCCATTAGATCTTAGGGTTGCCCAAAAGTCATTTAGGGAAACAAAAGGGGGAAAAGAAAAGAGAGACTACATTCATTCTTCATGAGCAGATTGGAGAAAGGAGGCTAAGAGTTGGAAAAAAGTTCTGAAGGAGAAATTTGTTGTAGCAAGCTGAAAGAGTGATTTCTGGGAAAATATGGGCATGGAAATCAAGGTTTAGAAGACAACAGAAGGTACAGTATGAACAACACTGAATGTTGTGAGTTGCATGTCATTCGAGAGAAGTTTGAAAAAAAATGTACAGTCTGTATAGCGGTATGAAAATATGTACAGCCTGTATGGTACAATATATACAATCATATCCATACAGTACATATTTTCAACTTCAAGTGGGCACAGAAATCGAGGCAAAGTGGGCACGGCTTTCAAGGAGTTTTGGGCTGAAGATCTAAGTTTCATTTTGTTGTTTTGTTTTGTCTACAAATGTATTTTTCCTGAACTTGAAAGATAAATAAATTTGAAGAACTCTCTAAGAGGTTTTCCCCGGAGAAGATTGAAGGGGTTTTGCCTGGGTCTAAGTTGACCAAAACTATTTGTGTATTTTTATGTGTGTTGTTGGTCTTGTTATGTCCATATTTATTTTCAGCATGTGTTGACAGTCCCATGTGTTTTAATCTGAAATTTTCATTTCCATAATTCTATATGTTGAATGTATGTTTATGGGAAAGGGCATTTAATTGAATGGGAGTGATAAGGTGAAATTAAAACCGGGTTGGAATTGTTGGAAATTTTTTTTAGTCATTAAATTTCAACAATGAATACACAATCTTGTCTAATTTGTTCTTTATCTACATCCCCTAGACTTTTTATTCGATCCTCAAGGTTGTAGATAATTTCTTCAGTTGGAATATGTTTGGGTGTTATGGCAAAGCTAAGTCATTTACTTAAGACTTCCAATTCATTCCTACTTAGCTCATAAGAAGAAATATTAACCACCTTATTGTTACCTATGTTATTAGCAAAGATATGAGTAACATTCACGACATTATCTTCATTTACCTTTTGGAGATCATTATTTGAGCTATCGGTGGAGATAAGGGTGTAAGTAACGCTGCTCTTAGAGTTATTTCCCCCATCAACAAACCGTTGGTTGATATGGTTGCTTGATGGTTTATCAACTGAGTTTATTAACTTTGGCTCCACTGGGAAATAACTCTAAGAGCAACGTTACTAGCACCCTTATCTCCACTGATAGCTCAAATAATGAGCTCCAAAAGGTAAATGAAGATAATGTTGTGAATGTTACACATATCTCCGCTAATAACATAGGTAGCAATAAGGTGGTTAATGATTCTTATTATCGGCTAGGTAGGGATGAATTGGAAGTCTTAAGTAAAGGACTTAGCTTTACCATAGCACCCAAACATATTACAACTAAAGAAATTATCTGCAACCTTCAGGATGGAATAAAAATTCTAAGGGATGAAGATAAAGAACAAATTAGACAGGATTGTGCAGTCATCTTAAGAAAGGAAAAGCCTCTGAAGAGCAATTTGAACCATGGGCAACAAATTGCCCTAAGAAGCCTAAGAAACAATGATAACATTGTTATCTTGAAAGAAGATAGAGGGGAAATTATAGTTATGGATAAAGAAGAATATGTCACCAAAATGAGGGACCGCTTGTATAATAGTGGCAGTTATAAGAGGCTCAAAGAAAACTCTATTTCTAAAACTACCAAGGTGATTAGAAAAGCCATCAAAGATTCTAGCCTTAACGATAAAATAAATAAGTACCTTTCACCAGACAGTGAAATTACCCCTCGAATTTACGAGGCCCCCGAAATTCATAAAGAAGGTGCCCCCCTCAGACCCACATACGAATTAGCCAAATATGTTGGAAGCATTTTGGCTCCACTTGTTGGAAAAACTAGTTCATAGATTAAAGACTCTAATCATTATATGGAGCTTATAAAGAAAGAGAAGTTGGATTTTGGGGATAAGATTGTAAGTTTTGACGTGTTCAACTCTTCACAAATATTCCTTTAGATGAAGCTATCCAATCCTTTTATTGAAAAGTTTGAAAAGAAATCCCTGGAAACCTACCCTCTGAAACCTGAATTATGGATCATGTTTGGTGATGAAACCAGTGTAAATTGGCCTTATGGGGACAAGGAGTTAAGAAACTTTCTAGACCACCTCAACAGCTTATCTGATGACATCAATTTTACTATGGAGGTCGAGCAAAAAAATTGCGCCCCTTTCCAAGACATTCTCCTCCTTAGAAATGAAGATGGATCATTAGGACACAAGGTGTTCAGGAAGAAAGCCCACACTGATAACTACCTTCATACGGAGTCGCACCATCATCGAGCACAAAATATGGGGGTGCTCAAAACCCTCTTCACTAGAGCTTTAAGAATATTAGACTCAGATCATGTAAAGGAGGAGATAAGATACCTAAAGAAAGTCTTTTCTAACATCGGATATAAAAATAAAGACATCATAAAAACCATCAAAAGGGCTAGAACCAGAAATGGAGCAAGACCCTCTTCAACAAACTCCCAACCTTCTAATAATAAGGCCTATCTACATACATTCAAGGTGTCACTGATAAGCTAGCCAAGGTTCTCAAAAAGAAAAGCATTGATACCTCTTTCAAACCCTTAACTACCATCAGGCAAAATATGAGATCAGTAAAGGACAGTCTTCATCACCTCCAACACAAGGGTGTTTATAAGGTCTTGTATTCATGTGGAGAATGTTATATTGGAGAGACAGGAAGATTTTTTCAAAATTAGACTCAAAGAACATGGCGTTGACCTTAAAAATTGTAGAACTCAATCTTTTGCACTTGCAGAACATTCATCAAGGACATGTCACCATTTTTGCCTCGAAGACAAAAATAATCGCTAAGGAAAAGCATCAGTATAAACAAAAGATCCATGAAGCCCTTGAAATTATTAAGCATCCTCACAATCTTAATAAAGATGGAGGTTTGGAAGTAAGTAGGAGTTGGATCCCCTTACTCACTCAAGAACCCCAAGTCTTCCAACCTTAACTAATTCCTCTTTCCCTTGGTCCCTTCTACACTTTAACCTGCATTTGACCTTTCCTCTAACCCTCTCCATGATATTCATTGTCCCTCTAAATCTCCACATTGCTTTCCCCTTCTCCTTTTTCTTCCATTCTAGCCTTATTGATTATTGACTCTATAACTATAACATCTAAGCAAATCTCTAATAATAAACCTAATGATAACATTCCCTTAAAATAATTATTATATTAATAATAATAATAAATACAAATAATAACTATTATTATCATTAACTTTATTAATAATTATTATTATCAACTCAGTGAGTTTATAATAATAATTATTAACTTATGAAGTTAATAATTCTGATTATTATCATTATTATTACTATTAATTGACTTCATTATTAGTATTAATTAAGCAATTAATACCAATAATAATAATTATAATTAACTTCTCTATTAATTATTAATAATTAAAAAAATTAGCAGTTATATGGATTAACCTATTAATAGCTACTCTTATATAAATTATTAATCTTCATTAGCTAATAATATCTATTATTAACTAGAATTCTCCAATTTAATAAATTAAAACTTATAATTTATTAATTCTTCTTAATTATTAATATTCTTTAGAATTAACTCGTCAGCTTTTCCATTTCCATCCATTCCATATTTATTCTCTTCATTTCTTGCTCTTCTCTGTAGGGATTTGTCTTTATATGAGCCTTGTTGTAGAATGGAAATGTCGATTCAAAAATGGCTATTGTGGAATTAATTCCAAACTCTAAAGATAATCAAAATACCCACCACGGAAATCTTCAAACAATCAATATGTTTCTTGTTAGAGTTTATCAAGACCCAACAGCACACCTATAACCTTATTTTAAGAAACTTAATTAACAAACCATTATCATGATTGAGATAACTCAAACTTGTTTAATCCCATTACATAACCAAGATCTTTAACTTACACATAGAAAGTCAATAACTTAAGAAACTTAATTGACAAACCATTATCATGATTGAGATAACTCAAATTTGTTTAATCCCATTTCATAACCAAGATCTTTAACTTACACATAGAAAGTCAATAACTCTCACTCTCGTAATTTTAAGGACTTAATTTTTTACTTAAACTCTCAACTTTACTATGATTCTTTACCATGACATTGTAACATAATTTTCAATTTTCAATTTAACTTGGTTATACATAACTTCCCGTTTTCAATTAAATTTATTATAGACAACTTGCCTTTGCCTAGACTGGAAAAACTTTTGACCAAAAAACCATGACATGGTTTTCCCAACACTTAAAATGATGGCCAAGCCACTACCGCTTTAAATATTTCTGGTGGACATATTCCTTCCACTTACTTTCTAAACAAATCCCATGCAATGCAATCCACGTTGTCTCCATACACCTGAAACTTTCTCCATAATCTCCAAATTCATAGCTAAGGTTGCCATCTCAATCAATTTCATTTGGCTTCAAAAGAATAACTTGTTTAAGGAATTCAGTACAACCTCTGACCATTTTATGTTTCATAAATGGAGCCATTGCATATACGAATAAATAAACAAATGCTTACCTTTGTTGCTGTGCCAAACTAATTCACTATCTGAATTTTTTTTTTTGGTTTGCTATCAAGATTGTTCGCTACCAGTTGCTAAGATGTGCAGTTAGTTTGAAGAAGTAATTAGTTTTGAAAGCTCCTACCGATTAATATGTTCCTTCATAAAGGAAAATTATTTAATAATTGCAGAAAGTTAAAGCTATAGCCAAACGAAATAGATTTCGGTGACCAATTTTCGAATCCTTGTAATGCTTCCCGCAGTTCCAAACCCTCAATTTGCTCTCCTCAGCATCAGAATATCTCTTGCAATATTTTTTATTTGATAAAGGAAAATTATTTAATAATTGAAGAAAGTTAAGCTATAGCCAAACGAAATAGATTTCGGTGACCAATTTTCGAATCCTTGTAATGCTTCTCGCTGTTCCAAACCCTCAATCTGCTCTCCTCAGCATCAGAATATCTCTTGCAATATTTTTTATTTGATGGCGTCTCTTCTTAGCATTTTGACAAAAACACGACAAACTTACCAGATCAACTTTTTTAAGATGTTCTCTCATGCCATACTATTCAACATCAATCAGTTAAAATATGTTAAAATCTTCTAAACTACAATTTTATTACGCAAACGTTCTTCTGGTAGATGCTGGAGCCAATTCTTTAAAACTGAGAGCGACACGGCAAGGGTACAAGCTCCTAGCCTCATTGATATTGGATCTATGAACATTGCCTCTCCTCTGCACAGGCTAGATCTGTAGAGTTACACTTTTCTGATAATTATAGGTGCCTATCAATATGATCTTTCACATGTCTTGTTCTTTGTTTTACCATTATTGAGTTTTACAGTTATTAGCAGTTTGAACCAGGTTTTAATACCCTTCCTAAGTAATCTTATTAGTTACTCCTTGAATATTGATGGTTTGAACACAGGTTTTAATACTCTGCTCTTATTTTTATGTACCTTGGTAATCCTATTAATTACTCCTTGAATATATAGGAGGTAGGCTTTTTTGACATCATTTTTTAATAGATGGGTGAGACAAGATGGTGTTCTTTTTCCAACCTTTTTCTTTATGTCTTTATCCTTATAATCAATATTTCTAAAAACTTTATACAAGTAGCTTTTTTCTTCGAGGTGCTTATTTTTGGATATTTCCATTGCTAGTGGTAAGTGTTTTCAAAACGCCAATATTTTGCATAGGGTGGAGATAAGAGCTGAAATGTAAGTAACTTTGTCATTTATAACATGTATGGAGAGGTAGTGTAGGATAAAATCCATTTTTTGAAAAAACCTAAGAATTAAAATAAAGGAAAGGAAATATAATTTTATTTTTCTGATTAGATGCAGGGATTGTAACCTCACCCCTTACCTTTGCAACTTTTAACCACGACGGCTTCACTTAATTGACCTCTGACATAGCATGTGTTCGTGGCATACTAAACAATACACCTAATTTGAATACATATTAGAAAATACCTCTAAAAATCATTTTATTTAACTTCCTACCAATACAAACCCAATACACCTTTCCAATTTACAAAACCTCTAGTTTCACTCAATATTGTAGATCCATTTTTTCATTAATATTTTTTATACCACTTTATATTTTTCCATTAACTTTGAGCTCCATTTTTTGTACACAGGATACAAAAACCTCTTAACCCCTATTATATGTTCAATATATTATTTCATTTTTTCCTCAATATACATCCCCAAATATGAACGCATGTGGTATGGTATTGCTCCCCCAGTGAAGCCTTCGTGATTTTAACCACCACTCTTGCAAACGATGGAACTTCAAAAGCAGTCCTTCAACTTAGTCAAGCAGTGGTCAGTTGTGAGATAAGAAGAATTGTAGCCAATCCTGATACCCTCTCATGTACAACACTAAAGAGGCACTTAGAGCTTGCCAACCAAACTTGTAGAAACCTATGGATAGTCATTGATACATTTATAGTTTCAAGGATGAAAGGAAGAGTCATTTAATTATGGAAATATAGCAAAGAAATTTTGAGAAGCTTGTGGGGAAGAGAAGATGTGATATTCATAGGGTAGCAATGTAATCCATGGTGGAAGCAGTGAAAACAATGGTATAAGTATTGAAGCCAACAAAAGCAATGAAACATGTGGTATAAGTTGTGAAAACAATGGTATAAATAGTGAAGGTGAGAGAAGCAATGAAATATGTGGTATAAATGGTGAAATCAATGGTACAAGTGGTGAAGCCAAGAGTATAAGAAATGATACCACTTCCAAGAAAGCTATTAATCTATCAAACCACACACTGAGTGAAGGAGAGAATAGCATTTTCAACAAGGGATTGAGGTTCACTATAGCCCCTAAGATCATTTTGGAGGATGACATAGTTTGTCGAATAGAAAATGGAATTAAGGATCTAAGAGAAGATAAAGAGACATTGAGACAAGACTGCGCCCTTATACTCAAAAGAGTTAAGCCACCAAGCAACAACTTTCTAAAGAATTAACAATTATCACTTAAGAAACAACAAGAAAATAGTAGTATTGAGAGTTAACAATGGAGGAGCTATAGTGATTATGAATTAAAAAAACTACATGGAAAAAATATTTGAGCACGTCAACAATAGTGGCAGCCACAAGAAGCATAGAAGTAACCTCAAGGTGGTTAAAGAGGTTAAGAAAGTCATAAAAGAATCCAACTTTCATGAGTTGAAGAAAATATTGGTTCCAATTAGAGATCACCCCAAGGATATATGGCCTTCCCAAAATACATAAAGGAGCTCCTTTGAGGCCAATAGTTATCATTGGCTCACCTACTTATGAACTAGCAAAATATGTTGCCAAGATCTTGGACCCCCTAGTTGGTGACATTGATTCATATATAAAACACTCGTGCCACTTCATGAACTTCATTAAGAAGGAAAGAGTTAAACTGGAAGACAAGATCATTAGTTTCAATGTGGTCCAACTTTTCACCAAAATCCCTTTAAATGAAGTTGTATAGGTTTTCAAAGAGGTTATGATGTTCACATAGCCAAACTAGCAAAAGTGTAACTAGGTTATACATTTTTCACTTCCAATGAGAGTATTATGAGAAAATAAGTGGGGTGGCAATGGGGTCTGCACTCTCCTCACATTGTGCAAACTTGTTCATGGAAAAGTTCGAAAGAGGAGCCCTGGATTCGTAACACCTTAAGCCTACACATTGGAAAAGGTATGTTAACAATATCAATGTGAAATGTACCCATGAAGGAGAAGGGCTTAAAAAGTTTCTAGCTCACCTCAATGGAATCTCGGATGACATCTAGTTTACAATGTAACTAAAGGACAATGAGAACATGTGTTTCTTAGATGCCTTAGCCACTACAAAACAAGATAGGACCCCTGGGCACTATGTTTTCATAAAGAAAACCCACACCAAGAGCTATTTACATGTCCACTCTCATCATGACCCTATGTAGAAGATTGGAGTTTCCAAAACATTAGCCACAAGAGAAATGAGAATATCCAACAATAAGCATCTCAAACAAGAAAAAAAGCCACCTAGCAAAAGTCTTCAAAAGTGTTGGTTACAAGGACAAAGCTATAAAGGAGGCCTTTGATAAGAAAGGAAGAACATAATCTTACAACAACCATCTACTGGGAAATAATATCAAAAAGGCCTACATCCCATACATTTGAGTAACTTATAGGATTACCAATGTTCTGATAAACATAATTAAATAAATAAATAAAACTATCAAAACCTCATTCAAACCCTTAATAATTGTGAAACAAAGAATGAGATTTATGAAAGATAATGTCGATAGCCACCAACAAAAAGGTGTCTATAAATTTTCTTACTCATATAGTCTATGCTATATTGGAGAAATGGGAAGATCTTTTAAAATTGGGATGAAGGAACATTGGGACGGTATCAAAAATGAAAGAGTTTGCACCTCACTCTTTGCAAAGCATTTAGTCAAAACAAGGTATAATGTCTACCTAGAGGACACTCAAATCCTCACCCAAGAGAATCACCACTACAAATGTGTAAAAGAAGCCTTGGAGATCGTGAAAAACATAGAAAACATGAATAAAGACGATGACTTGGAGATTAGTAAGAGGTAGCTTCCATTATTCAACCAATTAAGGACACTCAACAATCAGGTGTAATTGCCTTCTTTCCATTCTTTCCTTTTGCACCCTACTCTCTTGGCTTCCCCCTCTTTGGTATGGTTCCTCTTTTCTTTGTTCATCTTACTTTCCCTAACCCAAATCTATTACTTTTAATATCTTATTTTTATTATATTTGTGGTACAATAGTATTAGTATCAATATCCCTAATTCTGAATATTAATATTTATATCTCTATATATATAATAGTTGAATATTAGTATTATAAGAGTCTATTATTAGTAATATAGTTATTAATATTTTAATTTATATTTCTAATATTTTAATATAATGTTTATATCTATTACTCTAATATTAATATTATACTATTAATATCAATATTAATATTATAGTATATTTTAGTATTCCAAGAATTACAATTATATTAATAGATGTGTATACTATTAATACTAATAATACTTTTATATTTATATTAATAATTCTACTTTCTATACTATATTAATATTAATATCTATAATTATTGTATGGTATTACTAATTATTAATATGTAATATACTTCTATAATCCTTCTAATACTCTATTACTTTATGTATATTATATATATTTTAGGATTTTTTCCTCTGTAAATTTCTAGGTGTCTCTATGTATTTGACCTTCTTCCTCGCCTTTTTTCTTCTCCTACTGGCCCTGCATCTATTAACAATAATCTCTTCCTCTTCCTTACTCAACTTTTGGCTCTGATGATAATTTCAATTAAGGATTTGCAATGTCAATCATTCTGTAAAATAAATTGTAGCAAATTCTCCAGGAAACTAATAATTAGGCATGATAATATATGTTTTAAATACGTACATTAAACTATAACAGCTTACAAATTAGTTTTAAATATGCATTCTTCACTATTGTTGTTTACAATACAACTTAGAGTTGTTACATTTATAATAATAATTATTATCTATTATCTATTTTAAGGTCATGGCCAAGACAGATACCAAATTGGCATATGAAGCCTTGTTATTTGTGGGAGAAGGGACCTTACTTCACACAGTAATTTAACTACTAAATTTTACGGAGGTGTAAATAATCTACCCCACATTAGATTCAAACCTATGACCTCTTATGAGGAAGCACATTTCTTAGCAATTAGTATGCCAACAAAGGCTTGCCTTGTTGGTGAACATTATGTGTAGTGATATGTTTGCCCCTTGTCAACCAACACACTTTTTTGCAAATAGAACAAAGTTCATGGTGTTCATTGGAAGCATTTCAACCAAAAGAAAAAGGATGCAAATGAAAAACTTCAAATAACCAAAATAAAGCAAAATCAATCAATGATTACAATAAAAATGAAGCTACAATGTAATGTGTTAAAATCAATGACACTATAAAACATGAAGTTACAATTAAAGATGAATTTACAATCAATGACACTATAAAACATGAAGTTACAATTGAACATAGTGTTTAACATTTAAGTATTTCATTTATATAGACAAATATAAACAAACTCTCATGCATAAGTGATTTTAGCATCATCGACCATAATTGATCAGTTATTTCATGATATAATGCCATATCAAAATATCTAGGCATAATAAGTGGAAGAACAAAGTGTTTTAAAGTTGAGAACAAAAGTAGGTTAAAGTTGTAAAGAAAATGTACAAATCGAGATTATGTGCAATTGTTAATTTGAAAGGAAAATGTGCAAAGATGGGAATAAGAAATGCATCTAGATGAAAGCGGGTGTGAATGGAAACCAATTAGAGTGTGCCAAGTGGCATTACACAAATTGATAGAACAGCTTTAACTAAATATAGGCATGAAACATGCGAATAAAGGGAAAAGAAACAGCACAGTTTTGAAATGATGAAAAAGAAAATAAAAAATTGCATAATACAAATGCCTACAATGAAGAGATAAAGACGTGACTGTTGGAATGCAACCAGAATCTGAAAAGCAATGTAGATAAATGAATAATCATTGTAGTGTAGGGAGAGATAGGACAAACTCAGCATAGTAAGAAAGTGTTGTAGCAAGAAAATATGTAGATGATAATGAGATTTCACTGACTAACAAATGTACTTTGCTGCACTATACTAATATAAATTTGATTAATACATATTTTGTGTTGACTAGTTTAGTATATCAATTGACGATTGGTTAAACTGATTAGTGCAATCTGTGCTGTCAATTAGTTCTTGGTCAAACAGTTTGGCATATTAGTCTATGTTATTTCATACTTGAAAAAGATTGGTAAATACTCATATACTTGTATTTACATGTCCCTTTTATATATTTAGATATCAAATGTTCATTGATATGGTATATACAAATATTGATCCCAAAACAACATACTAATAATAAACCATTCAGAACAATATACTAATAATAAACCATTACCATAGGCCAAAATTATTGTTATCGATTAAAAAATCTTGAAGATAGCTGGGAACTAAAAATGACCATAACCATGCACCTCTCTTTATAATTGTTGCAAAGCAAAAATGAGGAACAAAAAGCATCCCTCGCTTCACTTGATGGACAAAAATCATTTGTCACAAAGTAAAATTGGATCACTTTTTGGAAAACAGTGAGTACAAAACACAACATTTGCCCATATCAAAAGTGTTACAAGATGTCCAAAATAGCATCCAAACCGAAAATGTTGAAAGTTGTGATTACAAAGCTTTAAGGCCTAAGGTTGGTGACCATTTCTCTCATCCTCCCCATTTCAAGCCCTTTAAATTGATAAATTGAATAGTACAACTGTGAGCACTTACAACAAACACACACATACCTCAGCTTCCTCATATATTATGGCTATCTTTGACTTTCATCTAATGACCTACTATTCTCGACTGTATAACAATATTTGCTTATACACGAGAGAGAGACCAGTGCCACTATTTTTCTCTTTTTGTGCAAATCAAACCTTCGGCAGAGCATCATTTTCCTCCTCCATCATAAATATATTACTTGGATAAGGAGAAAGCCCACATAGGATAGAACCTAGTTCACGTACACAGTTATTCTTAACTGATAACTAGACCACAACCTGATGGACTTGGTGCCACTGACTTATTATCCATTAATAACTATTTGAGAAGATTAAATACTATATTAGATAGCCGAGTTGAATGGTTCTAACAAAGTTATCCATTTATTTTGTCAGTATATATCGTTTGGACAAATGGTCATTTCCGTAACCGAAGTGTGCTATATGGCCATTATAAAAGGCATGGACTTCTCAAAAGTGTCTGCACAATAGCTACTGTATTTACGATATCTACAATTTCCCGTTGAAACCTTCATCAGCAAAGAAGAGAATGATCTGCACATAAGATATCTAAACAAAGTTTTAGAGTTAATAGTAGAAACAATGAGGGTATGTGGAAATAATCTCCAAATAATCATATTCCTCTGCAGAATACAACACATGGAAAACATTTTTTTTGCCTATCTGAGCTGTTCAATTCAAAATGAATAGACAGATCCTAAAAAAGGATTTGTTCATGGAGGACCTTGATCATATAAAATGGTAAGGTTACCCACAAAAAATTGGTAAGATGTCTCAGTCATTACTAAAAGAGTCCTTGTGACAAAAACAATGATTACAGTTACCACTTTAGGACAAGAACTTCCATTTCAATTATGTTTATTCCCAATATAATCTGACTCATAAATAACATAACTCCTTGTGATTGTTCTCGAAGTGCCGTTGAAAAATGTAGAAACTATACGCCTCTAACCAATTGTTTTTCGCATGATATAAACTTGCCATTAACTTATCAAACCACCACCACTCATGGTACGCATGTGGTACGCATGGGAACTACCAAATGCAAATTACTTGTAAAGGCCCAAGAAAGTTGTTTGTTATAGATTTCACGTTACCCCACAGTGCAAGATAGAGATTTAATTCAAATTTGCGACAGATTTATTACAAGTTAATCGTGTATTACACAGCAACAATTTCAGAGATACAAATAGATGAATATAGTACAACTGTACATCTTCAACTTGAGGAAAAAGTATATAGGACATCCTCTGGATCAATCGGTTCTTTACATGTCATACACTTTCAGGTCCTTCCAACAGCCTTGTACTCTGCATACAATAACAATGAGCGTATTTATTCTCAGTTAAAAATCAACTCAAAGTTGGTCACAGACAGAAATTCATAAATAGGACCAAGATCAAAAGTTCCATTCAGAAATAGGTCTCAAAGAAAGATTGACTTCTTTCAAACTAACAAAGGAGTTATACATTACAGCATTCATTTCAATGAAATTTCAAGCAATGATATTTACTACTGGTAATAATAATAAATAAATAAAATCAAAACTAAAATTGATTCAACAGAGTGATGAAAGACAGCAGATGGGCCTGATGCCATGACATGCCGTAACTGATCACAATAAGGATATTGATATTTACTAATAATAATAATAAATCAAAATCAAAACTAAAACTAAAATTGATTAAGCAGAATGATGAAAGACAGAACATGGGCCTGATGCCCATGACATGCATTTCTAACCACTTGACAGTGTTTCTGAACAGATCCTTTTGATAACAAAATATCAAGATTAACCTTGTACCCTTTCTAAACAAATTTTTCACATCTCCAGGAGCCTTCATTCTAAAAGGTATGTACACTAAAGTTGATTCAGAGTGAGTTTGGGGTTGATTTGGAACTGTTTGTGGGCTACTTTTGGTGGATTTGACATCTACATCAGCAGTCTACATATCATCTAATATCTTGGAAGAAATTTGAGACCAGATTGTTGTGCCCATTCAAAGGTGAGTCAATAATAGTTCAAACCCTTGTTATTTTTCTCATAAAATTGTTGATTGGGTAGGTTTTGCAATTGCACTTTTGCTGCTGAGACACTATCATAGCCCCATGTGAAAATTTCTGAATCTTTACAAACAGAAATCCTACTGCAGTCACTGGTTTAGCATCTCCTTTGTTATTTCATTCAACAAGTAATTTAATTTATAGACAGTGGTGAAAAACACTACTACAGACTACACTGACATATAGATCATAAACTGAAATGATAAATGAGACAAACACACAAGGGACACCGTTATTTTTGGACAACATGTCCCCGGAAAAACCCAATGCGGGAAAGTCCGTGCAGCAGATAGAGGGTTTGTATTATTAAGCAAGCAGAATCTGAGTACAACAGGTTGCCTCTCACACCGGCTAACCTTTACAAAGAAATCACAGCAGCAAGAAATACATACGAGGGTTTACCTTGTTCTCCAAGTCACAACTGATCCACTGAGTGACCTAACTCCGGCAAACACTGTGAAATCCCAGCAGCAATCACTGCTTGGGCCAGCATCTTGCCTCTAGGACACTGTGTCACCCCTTTCTGCTGGATCGATTTGTTGGAGGAAGCCTGTTGTTCAACCCTCCTGGCTCAAAACCTTGCTTATCCAGCGAAATCTCGAACTTCTGACAAATATCATGCACTGGCAATGCAAGAGACCCTCTTGGCCTGCGTCAGCACTGCATGAGCCACTTCCAAGGTTGCGTAGGCCTCTGCGCTGCCTCTCTGCCCGATACTCTTTGACTCGGAACTCCTTTCCGATCCAAATCTCTGCTTCTGCCCCTCTCACTACAACTCAGATCACTGGTTTTATTTTCTCAGCAAACCACACCCCATAAAAATCGAATTGATTTGATCAACTTGGTGTATCTCCAACTGACCCTCAAGCCTCCTCTTATACTTTTCCTGTTGATGAATCAACGGCCAAAATTAAGTCCCTAATCAACGGCTAAGATTAAAACAGACTTGATCCTCGTCTCTTAAAAGCTTCTCATCCATAATTTTATTAATACCCATTAATATTTTTATTTTCCTAAATTTAGATTTACGAACCCCATTAAAAATATTAATTATTTTAACAACTCACAATCCGGCTGGAATTTCTCCAAATGATTTATGGGTCTTGGAGATCTTATGTATTCTAGCCCCTCCACAAAATTTCGGAGCTAGAGCACCTCCGATGCTACCCAAAATCAACACCCCAAAGAACACAAAAGACCCTGCAAGGACGCACTATGATCAAGTTGATGGGAAAAAAATACACAAATGTCATAAAGGAACTCAAAGAAGGAGATACATAGATTGACACCACATTAAGCGGGCATCCATGGCAAGTTACACCATCCCATGATGTTCAAATGATGTTAGATAATAAAAGCAAGCATCTACTAATGATGTTCATGCAGAAAAGACCCAAAAAACGGATTAATACATAGGGAGCAAGGTACAGATTCCCGCCAGTGAAAGTGGAGGTAGAAATTCTAGTTTTGAAGCCACCTCCAATGACCCTTCCGTTAGGAATTCCTTATGATATATTGCTACAATTCATGTTGATAAAAACCCTACATCAAAAAAAAGATGGATGGTATTTTGCATCCAGATCATGTGAAATATGCTTGTCATTATTTAAGGCATCACTGAATGCTTCCAACTATCTTCTCACCAATATGCTGTTGGAGGATATAAACACCCAACCATTTTCAATACCACAAGCATTGCAACATTGCCTAGACCTCATGTTTGAGGATATAAGCAAAGAATTTTGAGTGAAGAGGGTTGTAGATTAGGAAAACGCATTACCAAATATATCTACATCCATTCATGGATACTGAACCTGATGAAAAACAGATGGCAAGGAGCTTGTTAGGCCAGCCATCACTATATTTGAAACAAATTTACTACATTGCAATCTCTGATTTCCCAGAAAAGCAACTGGAGAAATATGTTTAATTTTATCGAGTGGATTGCATCTCAGTGGAGCAGCAAGCCTAATGGGAAGGATGTATAGTCTCTTTTGGTTTAGACGTCCTGTTGTTCTAAACCAAAAGAGACTGTCAAGTTACCAGCTTAAATCCCCTGATAATTTTTACTTAGTTGATTGGCCATTGAGGATATGGCAAACCACAGGTAAATAGGACTTATGTGTAGATAATCCAAGGAGAGTTTTCTTCAACCATGAATTGAAACGAAATGGAAACTCAGAAAGCAACTTCTAAAGGAAAGAGTCAAGTTGAGTCAATGTGAGTTGTCACCGCCAAGAAAAGAGACTTCCAAACTTACCAGCTCCATCCCCTGCTAATTTTCACTTAGGTGATTGGACAATGAGGATATTGCAAACCTCAGGTAAAAAAGACTTATGTCGAGATAATCTCAGGAAAGTTTTCTTCAGCCATGAATTGAAACATGGAAACTCAGAGAGCAACTTCTCAAAGAAAAAGTCAAGTTAATGTGAGTTGTCACCACCAAGAAAGCTTGACGTCGGACACTGCAACATGTGGCAAATGTCTCACTGAGCAAGGAATCTGTGGTAATGAAAAATATTTCCCATCCATCCATTTCGTGAAGACCATCATTATCCTGACTCCTGTTACAAGTGGACACAACTACAGACACGGAAATTCCTTCACAATGTCAAGAAAGCAAATGAATGGCTGCCATAAATGGGAGGGAATATCCCTAGGGGCAGGAAACCCCATGGGAAATACCACCCCCACCCTCTCATGAAGGTGTATGTGTGTTTACCAAAGTCTTAAAACCCAGACTTGGAATCAGAACCAGCTTAGGGTCTGCTTGAGCTTGGATCAAAATCAAACTAGTTTAAAGTTTGACTTAGTTTACTAAAAAATGCATAAAATTTAAAAATTTAAAAGAAAAATATCTAGTATAGATTTCAAACCATCAGAAACAAAATATGCAAAGTATGTTGTTAATACAGACCATGTAATCAAAATGGAACTATGTGAAATACATATCTGAAACAAAATACATAATCAGCAAGGCTCTAAATGGCCTCTAGAGTCCAAAATGTTAATTTTCCAATACCAGATTTGATTTGATTTTCTTAGCTATTTATTTTAAACCCAGAAAAATATTTCACCCAGTAAAATACTTTTCTGAAAACTACTGACAATAAATACACTTGTATTTCAACTTTAAATAAAATTTGCAGCAGCAAAATGGAAAAACAGTTACAAAACATAGCAGAAATATACGCCCAACAAATTCTACTTCACTTTCTATTACACAGGAAAATTATGGCCTCATTTAAGTTTTTAACAAGGAAATCAACCCACAGAGAATACACAGAAAATACAGCAATGGAACCCAGCAACTCAGCCCCATCAGAAATACGGTTTGCACTTGTGTGGGTTGTTTTTCCCAATTCGGCCCACCTGTAGCAACTTGGCCTCCTCCCAACTCTGGCATAAACCCTCACGGCATCGCCAATCTCATGGCCTGGCTGCTAGACCTAAGCCTCACAAATCTCGTCCTCCTCCATATGGCACACCCTTGGCCTCCTCCGCAAACAAATCTTGGCCCTCTTGTGCACTCAACCTACAAACTAGTGCTCCAAAATTCTTGTAGCTGCACACTTTTCACCTTTTTTCAGTCTTGGGTTTCACTTGAGAAAAAAATCACTCTCCCAAGAATAAAATGTGTCTTCAACTCTCCTTTAGGCTTCTTTTATAATTTCTCATTGAGCTAGATCTCAAACCCTCGATCTCTTAAGTGATGGATGGCTAGGATTAGATCTTAAGCCTCACTTGAGATCAACGGTTGAGATCAAATCTAGACCAATTAAATAATTAAATTATTTATCCTTAGAAACTTAGCTCAAAAGTCAACATTAATTCATAAACTATTAATGTATTTTTCCTTAAAAGTCACTTACTCATAAGCGAGAACCTAAAGAGGCAGTGTAATATCTTCTGCGTACTTGACACCTTGCCTATGCAAAAGCACCTATCCAAGCTATTAACATCAATACACCCTCCTAGCTAGGAAGGTATTCTACACCACCCCCAGCTTATCTCTGTGGAAAACAAACTTTTCCTTCACCAGGGGCTTGCTAAGAATATTTGCAACCTTCTCATCTGTGGGCATGAACCAAAGCTTCACAACACCCCTCTAGACCATGTCTCTGATTAAGTGGCATGTAATCTCTATGTACTTGGACATACCATAAAACATTAGAATCCCAAAAATCTTGATGCATGTCTGGTTGTCACAGTGAATCACCTTCAAATCCAACTCAATACCAAAAACCCTGTGAGCATCTTGAGAAGCTAGATGGCTTTGCAACTCGCCAAGCTAGTTGCCATATACTTTGCCTTTGTTGAACTAAGTGTGCTGCAAAAAAATGTTTCCTACTGAACCATTATAGTATTGTTGGCCCCAAACTAAAACAGCATCCAGAGATGCTCTTCTTGTCAACTACACTCCCAACCCAATCTAAGTATATATAGCCCACTAACTGCACTCCACCGTCCCTCACGTATCAAAGCCCATACTCCATTGTACCTCGTAGATACCTTAGCACATGCTTGGCTACCAACTCAAATTCAAAAGCATTCAACTTCCTTGGAGTTGGTAATCATCGGTGTCAACATAGGCTTGCAATCCACCATCCCAAATCTCTTCAGGATTTCAACAACATACTTCCTTTGTCAAAGGCATATCTCACATGTTTGTTGCCACACCTCCAATCCTTAAAAGTAGTCTGTCATGAAGATTTATATCTCAAACTCCGCAACCAAGTCTCTCTTACACATCTCTATGAGCTTCTCTAACCCTGCGAGAAAGAGGTCATCCACATCCGATACGTAAATGAGTGGATCATCACCAACTAGTATGTAGTATAGACTGGGATCCACCTCAATCCTTGAGTACCATGATCTAAGTGCTTGTTTGAGACCATGTAGCACCTTCTTCAACCTACATACACGAAATCCCTCACATGCACCTCATAACCCTGTGCCTAGTGAATATACACCTCTTCCTCAATCACACCATTGACAAAGGTTGTCTTCACATCCATCAAATGTATCATCCACCCCATCTCTGAAGTAATAGACATAATAGCCCTTATAGAAGTGCATATGGTGATTGGATCAAATGTCTCCTCATAATCCACTCCATCCTCCTAAGAGAACCCTCTTGCCATGAACCTAGCCTTGCACTTCATGATTGGTATTGAAGATCCATCACAAATTGACCATTGATTACCCCTCTAGCCTAGGCACAATATCCCATACATCATTCTTCATAATTGAAGAATAATCTTCCTTCTTGGATGATGGCATCCCTCAAAGTCGGTTGATCTACTACCTCCTCAAAACTAGAACGCTTGGAATCAATAATTTTACTCATAAGTGCCATGTAGCTAGAAAACTTTTGTGGTGGCCTACTCTCCCTGAAAGTCCTCATAGGAGCTTCCACATGCTCCTAAACGTCTCTGAGTCTACTTAAGCCATCACAGTCTCGTCCAAGCAAAACTAGAAGGTGCCTCCTGCTCCTCATGATCTAAATACTAAGTACCTATTGTTGCAGCTGTTGGCCTCTCAACTTTCGGAGCCTGTCACTCATGATCAAATCTCACATCCCTACTCACCACAGTCTTCCCTTGCGATGGAACGCACACCCTATATGCCTTGGAAATCTCCCTATACCCAACAAAAATTCCCTTTTGTCCTGAGAGCTCCAACTTTGTCCTCTTCTCTAATGGTACATGGATATCGTGATTGGATCAAATGTCTCCTCATAATCCACTCCATCCTCCTAGGAGAACCCTCTTGCCATGAACCTAGCTTTGCACTTCATGTTTGGTATTGAAGATCCATCACAAACTGACCATTGATTACCCCTCTAGCCTAGGCACAATATCCATACATCATTCTTCATAATTGAAGAATAATCTTCCATCATGGCATCCCTCCAAGTCAGTGGATCTACTACCTCCTCAAAGCTAGAAGGCTTGGAATCACTTATTTTACTCGTAAGTGCCATGTAGCTAGAAGACTTTTGTGATGGTCTACTCTCCCTAAAAGTCCTCCTAGGAGCCTCCACATGCTCTTGAACGTCTCTGAGTCTACTTAAGCCGTCTCTGAGTCTACTTAAGCCATCTCAGTCTCCTCCTAGCAAAACTAGAAGGTGCCTCCTGCTCCTCCTCCTGATCTAAAGATTAAGTACCTATTGTTGGAGTTGTTGGCCTCTCAACCTTCGGACCCTGTCACTCATGATCAAATCTCACATTCCTGCTCACCATAGTCTTCCCTTATGATGGAACGCACACCCTATATGCCTTGGAAGTCTCATTATACCCAACAAAAATTCCCTTTGTCCTGAGAGCTCCAACTTTGTCCTCTTCTCTGATGGTACATGGATATACATTGGACACCCAAAGATATAGAAATGCCCCACCTCCAACTTCACTCCTATCAACACCTCCTCAAGAGTCTTGTCCCCCAAGGCCTTGTGAGAACTCTTGTTCTAAATATAGATTGTTGTATTGCATTCTTTTGCCCACAAGAACATGGCCAAATCCTGGTCATGGATCATGGCTTTAGCAGCCACGATGACGATCTTGTTTTCCTCTCAACAACTCCTTTCTATTGTGGGTTGAAAGGAACTGTCAACTCTTTCTTAATGCTTTCCTTTCTGCAAAATTCCTTGAACTCATTAGAGGTATACGCACCACTTTTTTCTGATCTAAGGACATTGATCTTCTTCCCAATCTGGCTTTTCATGAGCTTTGAATTCGCAGCACCGAATGAAGATATCATCATTGGTCTTCATGAAATAGATGCAAGTCCTCTTGGAACAATCATCTAACATCACATGATAGTTGTACCTGTTGATTTTTTGAGTGAAAATTATACAAGCACTTAATTCTGAAACTTGTTAATTACTTCCAATGATGTAGATGTTTATTTAGCACTTCAATGTATCATTAAGAAATTATACATTTAGAAACTCAACCATAAAGACAATGAAGCAGTAGAGATCACAATGCACAAGAGAGACACAATGTTTACCCTAGGAACACACTTGGGGGAAAAACCCAACAACCTTCTTCTTAGAGAAATATTTAGTTCAACAAGAGATACATCAAAGTCAAGGTCAAGGTCACAGTAAGCAACAAGATGCTTTCCACAAGACAGCCACAAGATGTCAAGTCCAACCTCTTTCACTTGTCCACAAAAGTCTTTAATGGAGGCCAAAATTTAGACCTTCTCCCACAAAAGATCACAATCATACCACAAGAACTCAGGCTAGGGCAAGAAACTCAGACTGTTACACAAAAATATCTCAAACTATATACCACAGAAGATCTCGAACTATACCACAAGGAAGCTTGGACTATACCATTGAAATCTCGAACCATTCCACAGAAGCCTCTCAGTCTAACACCACAGAAATACCTCGAACAAAAGCTCGAATATATACCACAGAGGCTCGCACTTGCACCACAAAAAATCGAACTAGAATCACAAAATCTCAAACTGTAATCGCAGAAGAATCTTGAACTTATCTTCACACAGAACTCGTACCTATCAGAGACCTTATGTGAGGTGCCTTCTTCTTCTAACTCTTCAGCTGACATTTTCTCTTGTCTCGACCTTCTTGTCTTCTCCAGATCAAGAATATAAGTATCTTGTGAGATCTGAATTTGTGTCTTTGGAGGAAGTCAAATGGCTAATTCATAGCATTGGAAAGGGTCTGAATGGGTGCCCCTAGGGGCTGAGCCGACTTCATCACTAGGGAGGCCGGCTTGACATCTTGTGGTGTCTAAATCCAAATTTAAAAATTCAATTTCTTGCTTTTGAAAAAGGCCATGAAGAATATGCCTTGCTTTTGAAAAAGGCCATGAAGAACATGCCTTGGAAGAAATAATTTTCTTTTGTCACAAGCATGAAGAACATGCTAAACAAAATTTTCTTTTGTCACAAATATAATTTATATTGTGTCTTTACAAATACAAATTGTACATTATGAAGACCTACCATAGCTACAAAATTCAACAATACCCACTCAAAGACCCTACTAATATAGGACAATGTACTAGAACCCACTACACTTTGGACCTAGAATCACTATTTGGGAAAGCAATCTTGGCATACTTGCCAAGTGTACATCCTTTTGCAAACACCACATTGCACTACTCTAAACTCAAGAAGACCAGTGACAATCTCTAGCGATAAAGGAAAAGCCCTGTGATGTAAATGTGCCATCCACCCATGCCACAACTCACACAAATCGTCACTATCATGAACCAACGGACGTACCAGCTCACCCTTCAGCATGTATAATTTCCCTTCTATCCTCTTAATCACCCAATCTGTGCTCGAATTGGAATATCTCGACTTGACAACTACCTATCCATCTTGAAAGTAAACATCATACCTCTTATCCTCCATGGCTTAGACTACTATAAGGTTCTTAGTCAACCTCGGAACATACAATACTTTTGTGACCTCTAAAGCTTCTCCTGACTCTAGCTAAAATTGGATAGTCCCAACACCCTCTATTGCACACTTGACATTATTGCCAAGCTCTACATATAGTTCTTGAGTCTCCCTCTTAAATGTTGGTGAACAAATCTTGTGATCCTATTATGTGACAAGAAGTACCATTGTCCAAAATACATTAATTAATTTATGATTTCTTTCCTAACTTCAACTTAGGAAAAGTACATTAATTAATTTATTAACTAATGTCAACTATTAAACCAAGTTTTTAAATAAAAATAATTTAATTATTCAAGTGACTTAGATCTAATATCTACCATTGATCTCAAGTGAGGCTTGGGATCTAATCCTAGCCATTCATCACTTAGGAGATTAGGGTCATAGTTTTAAAACTAGGCCAGTCTTAATCGAATCGACCTAGTTGACCGAGCCATACCCCTACCTGGACCGACTAGGTCAATTATCTGGTTTGTTATCGAATCGGCCGAGTTGGTCACGGATTCAATTCGTTCAGTAATGGACAGGCTAGATCGACCGAGCCTGACTTAAAATAGTCGGTCTCAGTGGCGAGAAAAAGGCGGGTTGAGCAGACTTGAAATCATTTTTTTTGTTTAAACTATTTCCTAGCCCCTCTACCCTTCTCCCATGCCTATAAAAGTGACCCAACCCCCTCGTATTTCCTCACAACTATCTCATTGCATTTATGTGAGCATTTGTGAGGATTTTGCGAGCAATTGGAGTTGCTTTTTGGAGCAGCATTGAGAAGTTGGTTTTTGGAGCAACAATGGTTATGTGTTTTTGTTCTAATCTCTATATATTACATGTATTGGGCAGTGCACTCGTTGCCATTTTGATATAATAGATATATTCATGAGCATGCTTTGATCAGATGTTGTCTTCTCTCTATTATTCTAATGCTCTAAATTTGGAAACATGAATGAAAATCTTTAAAAGTATGCTTTTTCATTAAAATTAAATATTTAATGTACTTTTTACAAAGACCGAGTCATTGGAATCAACTAGTCTGATTCCATATTGAGTCGGCGTTGACCCTCAACTAGTTCTGAGTCCAAGATTTAAAACTATGATTAGGGTTAGGGATTTGGCTCAATCAAGATATAAAATAAGCCCAAGGGAAAGTTGAAAGACACATTGTGAATGAGAGAGCAATTTTCTTAAGGACTAAGAGACTCAAATAATAAAAAGAAGGGAAAGGTGTGTAAGGTAATTTCGAGACAGCAATTCAAGGAGGTCAAGCTTGTGGAGAAGGAGGTGAGATATTGGAGAAGGACGAGATATTGGAGGCGGCTAAGACCAATAAGAAGTCTAGTTTTCTAGGCAAGGGTTTCCACAAAGAAACAAGGCTAAATTCCTCAATGCACAAGATGGTCATACAAGTGAAGAAAAGGACAACAATTTATAGGTTGAGGAGCCGAGTTTTCCATGGCCAAGATTTTTCCAATGTGTCATATTCCAAAGGGTTGAATTTCTCTGAAGGATGAAATTTCAAGGGAGCAAAATCTAGGTTTCATATTGTGTTGTATTTATGAACAATTTATCCTAATTTTCCTAAGTTAATAATGTGAAGGAAAATTTGTTGGGAGGACGTTTCCATTGTTTCTTCTAGCAGATCTTCTATTTATCTCTGCTAAAAATTATTTCTGAAGTTAAAATTCTAATGTATTTATTTTTAGTAGTTTTCAAAATTTTGTTGAGGAAAACAATTTCTAGGTAATTATTGAAGAAAAATAATCAAACCTAATATTAAATTTTAACAGACAAGCGAAAACTCCTTCTCGAACCTGGTGGCAAACTCATTGATTTGTGAATCTGCTGAAGTTGCTACCTATGCCTTCACCTTGTTGCCCTTCCTATTCAGAGATTGACCTACAAGTGAAAATTCCTACACCTGAGAACTCCTACTACAACACTGATGATATTTCTCCTACTTGTTATATTTATGAACAATTTATTTGCAGTTTCCTACGGCAAACATCAAAATACATACACTGCAGCCTACACCATTTAAATTTATATGTCGAAACAAGAAACTAAGCAAGAAGGAAAATACAACACAAATGACAGTTATTTTTGGACAAATGTCCCCGAAAAAACCCAATGCAGGAAAATCGGTGCAGCAGATTTGAGGGTTTTATTATTAAGCAGAAGTATCACTGAATGAAATCGTTGGATGCCCTCCCAACAATCTAGTTACAAAGAAAATCACTTGGCAGAAGAAATTAGTGAGATTACTCACTCTACACTGCAAGTCTCGGCTGATCCGGCACCTAAACCACGAGTTCCCTGGCTACTTCTGCACTGCCCCCATTTGGGCTTTGCATCAGCCTCTAAGGCCCTGTATTAGCTCAACTAGGAATCGATTTGCCCTCAGAAGCCTATTCCAGCCCTCCCGATTTAAAAACATCAACTTCCTTAGCAAACACTAACTTCTGCGTTGGAAGCTACTGTGCTACTCTGCGTGGGGCCTTCCTGGCTCTGCATCACCCTCTCTGCCCTCTGCTCTGCCTCCTCTGTGTGTCTCTCCACCTCTCTGCTAACTATCCTTGGCTCCAGAGAAGATCCTCCAGCCAAAACTCCTTTACCCCTCTCTACATGAACACTACAAACCATTGTGCTGCCTCTAGCTTCAGCAATTCAATCTGACTGATCAACTCTCTATGTGTCCAAGTGACCCTCAAGCTTCCTTAAATAATCTCCTCGTTGACATTCAACGGTCTAGATTAGAAGCTAATCAATGGCTAAGATCATTTCTGCTTGATCCTTGTCTTCTTCTAGAAGTTACACCCACAGTTAGATTAATACCCAATAATTATTTTATTTTCCTAAGTTTAGACATAGGCACTCATTAAAAATAATTAATTATTTTCATAAAACTGTTTCTGGGTGGAATTTCCCAAAACGCTTTCTAGGTTCTTTGGAATACATGTGCCTAAGCCTATCCGATGCTACCAGAAATCAACACTGCATGGTGGCCAAACTTGTGAAACGCAAAGCACTTAACTTTACTCATGTCCTCCTCCTTCCCATCATATGAAGTAGCTTCCCCACTCGCATTTTTCGTGGGCTTCCCCTTGCCCTTCATTGCATGACTCACAAGGGCAAGGTTCTCATCATCACGTTTCTATTGGCCACCATGTAGACATTCCTCTCAAATCTCCTCCTCAATGAAGTCATCCCACAACCTCTCTGAATCTAGAAGCTTCTCGCGTGCCACAATACCCTTAATGAAGTAAGACCTTGGCTTTGTGAAGCCACTCAACGTCATTGTCACAAGCTCCTCACTTGACACAGCCTCCCCAAATGCAACCAACTCGTCACAAATATGTGTGCAACTGGTGAGATAAGATGTTATTGTCTCTGCTTGGAAACCTTGGTGCTCTTCAGCATTTCCCTCAACACCATTTTTCTATAGTGTTATCACTCTAGTATAGCTTAGTTAAAGCCTTTCGTATTTTCGTAACTAATTTATTTCCAAAAAGATAAAGGATCACATGGTCCTTCACCCCAAAAAGCACTACCCCCTAGCTTTTACACCGTTTTGGTTATGGATAGCATGTTGTGCAGCATTGATAGGAGGGGTGAGTTTCTGATCTGCAAACTCTCAAATCCCATTCTCCATCAACATCCATGCTATCATCTCCTTCCAAGGACTGTAGTTGGATGTACCCTCCAACCAGTCTTCAAATCTCAACCTTGTTGATACACTATTCTAACAACTTCCAAATCAAATACTCAAACCCTAGAAAAATATAACTGCAGGAAAATTCTTTTGCTACTGTGAACCCCTGTGACAAATCAATCTTCCTTCTCTTCGCAGTTTTACAGCTCTAATACCATGTTACTTTTCTAAATACCAGATCTAATTTGATTTACCTAGAAATTTATTTTATACCCAGAAAAAATGTTTCACCCACTAATTTTTTTTTTAACTTCTGAAAATAAATACAGTGGTATTTTAACTTTAAATAAAATTTGGAGCAAAAAATTGTGCCCAACATATTCTTCACTTTCTACTATTCAAGAAAATGATGGCCTCATTTAAAAAGAAAATCCACTCACAAAGAATACATAGAAAATATAGGAATGGAACCTAGCAACCTGGAACCCTCATAAATTGAGCTTGCACATGTACTACCTATTTTTCACAATTAGGCACACCAATAGCAACTCGACTTCCCCAAATTCATAGCATGCCTACCAAAACTCGACCTCACAACTTTCGACCTCCTCCACGCAGTACATTGTCGGCTTTCTCCACAAACAAGTCGCAACCCTCTTCTTCTGCGCTCAACCTGCAAACTAGTACTCCAAAATTCCCATACCTGCACACTTTTAAGCTTTCATCTCTCTTCAGTCTTGATTTTGTCACTCACTTGAGAAAAAAATCGCTCTCCCAAGAAATAAAATGTATCTTCACCTCTCCCATAGGCATTTTTTATAATTTCTCATTAAGCAAGTTCGCAAACCTAGATCTCCTAAGTGATGAATGGCTAGGCTTAGATCCTAAGCCCCACTTGAGATCAAGTGTTGAGATTAAATCTAGGACACATAAATAATTAAACTATTTATCCTTAGAAACTTAGCTCATCAATCAACATTAATTAATGTACTTTTCCTAAGTTAAACTTAAGAAAGAGATTATAAAAGCCACTTACTCATGAGAAAGAACCTAAAGAGGCAATCTGATATCTTCTACATGCTTGACACCTAACCTATGCAAAAGCACATGTTCAAGTTATTAACATCAAACACAAAACACAACATCCCACAAGCTAGTATCTTGATCAAGATGATCAATGATCAAACTCATCAACATTGTTGGAAATAGGGTACTCGAAATGAGCTACAAGGCCATCCTCTGGCTCAAGCTTATGAACCATAGCAACATCTACAACCGCAATAATAGTACTAGTAGAAGCATCGTTAATGCCTACCATGCTTGGTGTTACTCTTACTAGTGGATCTGAAACCAAACCAATCAAACCCCAAGTCACAATGGGATCCATAACAAGTCTTATGTTCAATGACTACAACCATTACTTTTGTATTCTAAAGCTTCTACATTTTTGGAGTTGAAACTGTTATTTTTGGCATGTCTATTTTTAGCTAATCCACATTTCACAAGTGGCATGTGATAGAAGAACATTATGAAATTTGGCATCTTTCAATGGTTGAGAGGACTTGTCTATGGTTCAGTGCAATTACGTTTGAAAGAATTTTGAAAAGTGCTAAGTCTATTAAATTTTGGATGGGATATGAAATTCTATTCCCATCATGTGAGGTTTGATGAGGTTGCAACCCCTCCCAAACATCTTGAGACAATTAATAGAAATATAAAAAGTTAATGTAAAAGTTTCCATTTTCTTTATATTTCCCTATGCAAAGTAATTTATATTTCCCCTTCTACCCTTTAGTTTTAACAATTTTATGTTATCATTCCACATTGGTTGGTGGCAATGTGTGTCAAGCAAATTGTTTTTACCACAAACAACATTATTGCCAATAGGGAACCAAGTATGAGGTTCAATGAGGTTGCAACCTCTCCCAAACATCTAGAAACAATTAGTCATAATATAAAAACTTTGTGTGAAAGTTTTTATTTTCAAATTTATTTTTATTTCCCTTTCTACCCTTTTACTTTAACAATTTTATATTATCATTCCATGTTCACTTGTGTTAATGTGTGTCAAGCAAATTGTTTTTCCCCAAACAACGTTGTTGCCTACAGGGAACCAAGTATGAATTGAACTAAGTAGGTATGGACTTGGTCCAGTTGGACCAGTTTGGTACCAAATTGATTCCTCAAGTCGGTTTGGAGGTTGATTCAATACCCTCAAAGGTCAAATTAGTCAACTCAACCACTATTTCTAAAACTATGGGGAGGTGCACCCAGAAGGATGGGTGGCGGAGAGGGGAGTGTGTGTGGGAACACCACACAAGCACACACCTCTCCCCCACCCTCTCGATGGGTGAAATGGTGGATGGGTATAAAATGACCATGGGTTATATTTACGAGGTCATGGATCAACCCAACGAGCATATAAGTGCATAATATAAAGATAATTAAAGAATGTCTCTCCTTATTTGGCAGATCATTGATAAAAAATTGAAAAACCAACTCCATTGGTCAATACACATATTTGGGTATAACCTAAACTTACCACTATACATAGGCAACTTTGGCGCATATGAAAATGGGGAGTTGAAAGATGATTCCAAATGTGAGCACAACTAGTTTGTCTTTAAGAACATGGAGATGACTACTTGATTGAAGATACTTAGGAGTATTTTGCATCTTGGAGGAGGGCATCAGAGCCTAGAAAGCATGGGGTAGCTTGAAATCCTGAACTGAGGTTGGCAATGGGCTTCAGTATGCATGGGTTGTGATAATGTTCATAAAAAGGGTAATGGACCTAGCAGTGTACATGTTGTAGGAGTGATGGAGTCCACGTGGAATTTTGATAAGAGTATGGACACACCTTGTGTAGCTACATCACCTTGGATCACGTATTATGTATGACACAACCCTAGAGCTCGACATATGAACCCTTGGAGTATATTGCTCCACTACATGTGCTATTGTAGGTTGCTTGTAAGGCCATTGATCAACATATGTATTATTGGCCTCCCTTACCTCTCGTATATAGAGGAAGCAGAAGGTCCTTCACCCATCACTAAATTATTCTTGTTCATATTGTGTTACAGTTGTGACAAGAGAAGTTCACTAGTCATCCTCTCTCTCTTATATCTACATTTGAAATTGGTCTCTCTCTCTCTCTCTTGGAATCACTTCAGGTTTCTTGAGCTACTTCATAAAATGCACCGAGTAGACTAGCTTGTAACCCCTTATGAATACAATCTTGATTTTTTTTTGTGTTTATCATTATATGGTATTAGAGCCCAACATTCTTGAAGTCATATCATGAGTCTCAAGCCTTTGAAAGACAAGGTTTGCACTCTTGCAACTTCAACAATCTAGGTCCCACATAATCTATGTGAGCATAAAGCCCTAGGAACTATTGCCAGCATAGACAAACCAAGCTATCAACTGAGTGACACATCAAAGAACCAAAATGGTTTTGAATCATTACAAAGCATGTTTAATCTTGGTTTTGAAGACAAATTTATTAGAAATCTATGGGTTTCTCAGCGAACGTGGATATTATTGTTTTTTAGAGCCAGTGCCCAAGCATTCTTCCTCGAGATTGGAAAATTGACAAAGGGAAGAATAGGTGTATTCAGCATTTTACTATGTTTTAGTGCCTATTTATGCATTTTTGATTTGTACCAATGGCCACTTTACCCAACATCATGTTGGAAGGTAGCCCAAGATTCTCTAGCAAGGACTATAATAAATGGAAGCGACATATGTTGGCCATATTTGTGTATAGGTGCTTGGTTGCAACCACCCTAGGTAACAATACCCAACCACAAGATAAGATAAGATAATTTTATTAATGTCCAACAAATGACCATAGTAGGTCAACAGGACTGTCGGTTACAATGATTACATTATGCAAGTTGGTGGACCAAACAGTCCCCTTTAACATTTCTTTAAAAGCAGGAAATACATCTAAAATGTAAATGAAGTAGCAAGGAGCTCTCAGCTTCGAAGCAGAGCGCTGCGATGAGGCAGAGATGAAAGAGAAGAAGAAGAGAAGGGGGGGGGGGATTCCCCTGACTATTTCGTACTCCTAAAATCCGAGGTCGAGAGAAGAAAACTAAGGGAAGCTTGTCAAACTCTGTTGTCTTGTAGATACGTTGAGCTGTCGATGATGCCGCCTAGAAATTCTACGGCGCCTCCCTGGGCCTTCGTAGAACTTGGTCATCCTCTATCTCTTATATCTACATTTGAAATTGGTCTCTCTCTCTCTCTCTCTCTCTCTCTCTCTCTCTCTCTCTCTCTTGGAATCACTAAATTTTCTCAAGTTGCTTCATAAAATGAATTGGCTAGACTCGCTTGTAACCCGTTATGAATGCAATCTTGGTTCTTTTTGTGTGTTTATCATCATATGGTATCAGAGACTAACATTCTTGAATCCATATCATGAGATTGAAGCCTTTGAAAGACAAGGTTTTTGCTCTTGCAACTTCAACAGTCTGGGTTGCACAGAATCTATGTGAGCATAAAGCCGAGGAATTATTGCCAACAAAGACAAACCAAGGTATTGCCTGAGTGACACATCAAAGAACCAAAAAGGTTTTGGATCATTACACCAAGATTAATTTCGCTTTTAAAAGCCAAATTTATTAGAAATATATGGTTTTCTCAATGACACGTTGATATTATTTTTTTTTACAGCCAATTTAAGTGTTCTTACTCAAAGATTGGAAAACTGACGAAGCGAAGAACAAGTATACTCAGCATTTTACTATTTTTAGTGCCTATTTCTACATTTCTGACTTGTACTAATGGCCTCTTTACCCAACATCATGCTGGAAGGTAGCTAGAAGTTCTCTAGCAAGGGCAGTAATAAATGGAAGCAACATATGTTGGCCATATTTGAGTATAGGTGCTTGGTTGCTACCATCCTAGGTAACAATACTCAACCACAAGTTACAAGGAGAGACCAAGACAAGTTTGATGAACAAGATAGAGAGAGAGTAATGTTGCTTAAGTTGTTTGTGACAAATGAAATACTTCTTAAGGTCTAGAGAGAGGACTTCAACAAAGATTTTGAAGCATTTGAAAGAGTTGCATGAGACTTCATACAAGGGAAAGACCTTATTTTTTAAGAATGTGTTGTTTTTTATCATGATGGATGAGAATGGATCATTACAAGAGCACTTACCCAAGATCAAAGATATCAAACAACGTTTGTGTTAGAATATAAGGCTTACTTTGTAATCAAGTCAATTTATGTTTGTGTTCACTTTTTGTGTAAAGTTGTTTACACCATAATCATGATTGGAAGTAACTTACTCAATAAACAATGATATATATGGAGGTAACTCCATTGTAATAAATGCACCATTTATTCATAATATTACACTATATTATATGTATCTCTCATGTTCCATGATATAACCTTATCTAGGGTTTCTAGCTTTTGTAATATGGTATAAGACAAAGAAGCCACATCAAGGGTCCTAAGCCTTTGAAAGACAAGATTACCACTTTTGCAACTTCAATGTCACCTAAAGGATAATCAAGCTACTAGAAAATTGAGTTCATGGTCAAATATTGTTGAAGTCGCCATTCATTCAAGCCATTGCTCTCAGGGAGTTGTCACCCTTCAATCTACATTACACAACTACCAATTCAAATAAATAATCGACAAGCCACCAAAACAAATAGATAGACATAAAACCAAAATTCCACTACCTTACTCTTGTTGTAAACCCACTATACAACAATTCACCGTCACCATACAACCTATTTTATGATATCTATCCACCTATTGGGTTAATTAATTCATACCATCATTGTACAAATCCCCATCAACAACCAAAATCAAACCAGCGTGATGTACAAGTAGTCATATCAGTGATTGCAAAGGTATTTGTAGATTCATTTTTTGGGAGTAATTTGAGAAGATTGTCCCATCACTCTTAAAAAAAATTACAAAGAACACACTATTGTAGATAGACATATGGAGCTTAACTATGTAAGTACACTGAAATGTCCAACATTTCAGGCAAACACTCTAGCCATCCTCAAGGACAAAACAAGCTTTTTGAATAATGATGTGAGAATGCTAAGGAAAATATATAAAAAAGGGATAAGAGTAAAGGAAGAAAGAAAAATTCTTAAATTAAGGTCAAAACTAGCCGTAGATGATAATAATAATAATTAGGTTTCTCCTCCAAATCCCTGTCCTCTCCCTACCCTTCTCCTCATCCTCTTCATCCTCCATTTTCCCTTCCTCCTTTCCCCTGTTTAACCCCTTCCCCTTATCCTCCTCCCTCCTATGATTCCTATCCTCCTTTCAAATCAATCTCTCTAATTTCCATCCTTTTCTTTGTACCTTTCGTATATCCTTTCCCTCTTTAATAAATTCTCCTTCCTATATCTCCCTTTTCCTCTTTCCCCTAGCTCTCTTTTTGTCTTTCCTCGCATTTTCATTTTAATCTTATATCTCATTATTTGTCTTCTATGTTGGGTTCTTTATTCCAAAAGTCCACCTTTTCTAACCATCTAATACTTTCCCCCTCCTTATTAAATCTTCCTGCCTTTTTCTATCTTCTTTTTAAATTTGTCTTTATTCCCCTTTCCAATGCACCTTCTGTTATGAAACCAGCTCAAGAAAAGATAGAAAAGATAGATCAACGCCTTAGAATTCAGCCTCTTCGAGGGGGCAACCTCCTTTACATTACATAAATGAACAATACTTGGATGATACAAATGATAAAACCTCCTTTCTATATATATAGGAGTTTAAGAAGTCACAATATAACCCAGCCGACCTAACAATAATAATATAAAGCCACAAAAATAACAATAGAGGGATTCTATGGGGCACAGTAATAACAATATGGGGACAATAGGGGCACAACACTATTAATAAGGGGTATAACTACAATAGTAATGGGGTAATCACTAGTATTATAGGGACCCAACATGTCCCTATCCTTCAAAAAAGTGTTGTCCTCAATGCTTGAGTAGTTCTGCATACTTCTGTATAAAATTCTCATCCTCCCATGTGGAATCTTCAGCAGATAAGTTCTTCCACGTGATAAGATACTCTGAAATTGATCGATTTTGTAGCTATCGAGTTCTTGTTTCTGTGACTGCTTCCAGTTCCAATATAATTTTTCCTTCCTC
>APFE030957153.1:1780-36545 GCA_000404065.3 Pinus taeda | reverse complement strand
GCAAAATGCAGATAGAACATATAAGCAGATCTTACAGAAGACAAATCAGAAACAGGAAAAATGTGTGTGTTCGTTTCGACGGTCAACGGGATGCTTCAACCAGCAAAGTCTCCTTTGGTCAGCCAGCCCAGATGTGTCACAACAACCCTCCAACCAGTAGATGAGTCAACCCAAGTCAATTCTACAATAGTCAACGTTGTCCTTAAAAGTCAACGCAGGGGCAGCAAGCTAAAAGTCAACGCAGCAGCAAAACGGTCAACCCTTTGACCTCGATTTTTGTGCCAACTAGTACGGCCTTCAAAAATTGAACCTTCCACCAATTTTCAGCTTGATTGGACCAAGCGTTGACCAAAGTCAACGTTGGTCAAACTTTCTGCGAAACCCTAGCAGCAGAAACCCTAGCAGCAAAAAATCCTAGCAGCAGAAAATCCGTACAGTCTATCCTCTTCGTCCTTCCCACGTGTGGCTGAAATTCGTCCTCTAGGTAGCTCGTACTCTCTAAGATGAGAGAGGAAGATGTGTTGTGTTATAATAAAATTCTCTCCAACTTTTCCTGTATATATATCCATCAATGAGGGTGTGTGACACATCTGTTGGACATGTGAGCCTACATTACAAAACTGGCTGACCTTGCACATATAATTTATTAAGAATAATAAATTCAAAATATAAGTTCTGCTCATCGGATTAAGGCTATTTTTATATGGATTTTACACCTCTCAGAAAGAGGAATCCAACAAAAATATTAGCCTCTTAATCTGAGCATCAGAACATGGAGTTTGGACCTAGTTGTCCAAATTTAACAGAGGCCAACAAGAAGCAGGCTAGGGCTTGATTAACGATACCTTCTGTTATGCTCCTATCACTCGATGCCTTTGACTCTGTGGAGACTATGACTCTGACGACTACAAGGTCATTGTGTTAACCACTAAAGAGTTGTCCAGGCCCCTCAAGCTAAGTGAGAAAGGCAATCAATCTGTCAAAGGTGCAAACGTCCCATAAAAGGGAAAATCCACCATTGCCGCTAATGATAAAACTAAAAGGAAAAATCCTGTTTCTCGCTCCTTTCGTGCGGGCCTACATTTTCCAATGGGACGGATCCACCATTTGTGGAAGTCTCGAGTATCTTCAAATGTAAGGGTAGGAGCTACTACAGCCGTATATGCTGCCACTGCTCTGGAGTATGTTACTGCAAAGATTTTAGAATTGGCAGGAAATGCCAGTAAACGTCTCAAGGTTAAACGTATGGCCCCAAGGCATTTGCAGTTCGTTATTAGAGGAGATGAAGAACTTGATACGTTAATCAAAGGTACCATCTCTGGTGGAGGTGTCATCCCTCACATTCACCCGTCACTTTTTGTCAAATCCACAGAGAGAAACTAATCTTTCTTTATGGATTTGACAAAAAGTGACGGGTGAATGTGAGGGATGACACCTCCACTAGAGATGGTACCTTTGATCAAATTATCAAGTTCTCAGTTCCTCTAATGACCAGCTGCAAATGCCTTGGGGTGATATGTTTAACCTTGAGAACTTTACTAGCATTTCCTGCCAGTTCTAAAATCTCTGCAGTAACATATTCTAAAGCAGTTGCAACATATACGGCTGCAGTAGCTCCTACCCTTACATTTGAAAATACTCGAGACTTCAACAAATGGTGGATCTGTCCCACTGGAAACTGTAGGCCCGCACGAAAGGAGCGAGAAACGAGATTTTTCCTCTCAGTTTTATCATTAGCAACAATGGTGGATTTTCCCTTTTGTGGGACGTTCGCACCTTTGATGGATTGATTGGCTTTCACTTTTGGTAGGCCCTTGGCACCTTTGCCAGATTGATTCTCTCCCACAACCATTGTGTCTTCCTGGTATAAATGCTTGGATAATCAAGTAGATCTATAGACCTTGAGTTTTCAGAGGTGGCGATGTGCACCTTTCTTACAGTCCGCTCTTCTGAGCAATCAACCTAGCTTATGTTAAGAGGTAAATTATTAATGCAATCTAAATCTAGTATGCTTATGCAAAAGATTATGGATGAGATTATCTTGAATTAAGAGTGTTTAAGTTATTTAAGTACTCATGTGAAATTTGTCTTAATGCAAAAGTACTTAACAATGTTGTGATGCAATCTTAAACAAGATGAGTGCTAAGAGGTACAAGTGTAAATTTCAAGTAACCAACTTATCCACCAATGAATATTAACACAAGATATTATGCCAATCAACAAGATCAATGTCGGATTCTGAGTACAAAGATGAGATGAGCCAATTTCGAATCTATGACAACTTATATCAACGTTATAACAATAGTGAAGAAACCACTTCAAATCATGAAATTTGCCTTAGACATAAACATAAAATTTCTCAATGACCAGCAAATGTAAATTAACCTAAGTTGCACGAAACAGGGAAATAGAAACGAATTTCCGAAACGGGAAGCGATACGAAACGCGACCTCCCCAAATTTTGGAAACGAGGCAACGTGAATATATATATATATATAGATACATGTATATATATTAAAAATATTTAAAAATCATTATATATATGTGCAATCATAAAGCATTAATGATACATTATAATTTATTACATTTAAACATTAAGATTAAATTTACATCACATTTACTCATGAGTCATGAATGATCACATAATCAAAATAAAATATAGGAAAATCCAAAAGCAGCCTTTAAAGTTTATTATATATCCAAGGGCAAAACCTCAAAATCAGCCTGTATTCATATTAGTATATGAGGCTGCAAGTACAATAAAGACTATAAGGCTGCAAGAACTATAGAGACAAAAGACTAATCCTCATCATAACAATCCTCATCAAAAATAGAAGCAGCACAATGCTCAACAATGGATGGTGGTGCTGAAGAAGATGATGCACCAATTCCACTTCCAGACTCGGCCCCAATATTCAGGGCAGCAAGAGAAAGCTCCAAATCAGGATTTTCTGCATCCACATCCCATTCTTTAGAAGGACCATTGTTGTATTCTGGACCCCTACGAGATGCAAGGCGAAGGTTGGAGTACACATAAACAAGATCCTCTGCTTTTTGTGAGCCCAACCTATTGCGCTTCACAGAATGAATAAAACCATAAGTGCTCCAATTCCTTTCTGTTGATGAAGAGCTTGCCACTTGTGAAAGAATACGAATGGCAAGGTTTTGCAAATGTACACCATTTGCTCCATGACAAATCCACCACCTAATTGGATTCATGGTGCTTCTCTCCTCCAAAGTGATATATCTGCATAATCATCTATTCCTGCAGCAAAACTGGAAATTCTTCCTTTACCTGCCTATGTAGATGAGCAGGAAACATTCTCATAAGGGCCTTTTTCACCCCATTAGCCACCTCTCTATCCTTATGGGGTGCCTTCCTCTTCCCATTGCTTTGAGCAATAAGCTCCTCATCATAAAATTTGGGGTTCAAAGCATGTGCGAAAGTGTGCAACGGAGTGTTGAAATTGTTCCACCTATCAACAATGATTTTCTTGACTAAACCAGCAAAATGATCATCAACAAACAAAAGTTGTGAAGACTCTTGCGAAATGGTTTCCATAGTTTTCTCAACCATGGAATCCATGCCATCATATACCTCTCCCAAGAAAGGTTGGTCAGTGTCAGCACTCCGGAGAAGCTCAAATGCAGGGGTTGTGAACTTTAGCAAGAAATCTACCTTGCTTCACCAATCCTCATCAAGGCACAATCTACGCACCATAGATCCCCGCTCTGAATCTGCTTGTCTCCACTCAACCCAAAGTTGACTCACCACCATAGAAACTAATGCATGCTTAACCTCAACAAGGCGGCGCAACATCACGAAGTTTGAGGCATATCTTGTCTCAGCAACTTTCAACAACTCCAATTTGGAGTACTCTCGAAATATGGCCTGAGACTGGTGGTGGTTGGTGATGAATTTGATAATCTCCCTTGCTTCCCCTGTGAGTTCCTTTATCGAGGAAACTTTGTTGTCGATCTCCTCTAAGATCAGATTCAGATTATGGACAATGCATGGTGTCCAAAAGATGTGCTCATACCTCCCCTCAATAATTAAACCTGCAGCTTTGAAACTGGTGCATTATCCGTGATAACTTGCACCACCTTGTTAGGCCCTATTTGTTCAATAGCTTTTATAATATACTAATGTTTTGGTGTGATTGATCTCTTCATTTTATTTCCGCGGCATTTTTTAGTTAATATACTAATGTATTTATTTTTCAGCAAATTCAAAAATATTTAAGATGAATAATTTTTGGAGTTTTAATAAATTGTTGAAGTAACATAAATTAGATCTAGTATGAGAAAATTAACTCTCTTTATGAGACTATATGAATCAATTTTGTTATGGCTCAATCGGAGTCAAACAAGGTTGCCCCCTCTCATCGAAGTCAAATTTCCTCCACAAGGTCCTTCTCATTTTTGAGAAGCTGGGTTCTGATTTTCTCATAGTTGGGCCCCTTGTACCCTTCAGGAGCTTTGTTAACTGCCCTTATCATATCTTGCCAGTAAGGAGAGTGAACAACATTGAATGGGATACCACATGCATAAATGCACCTAGCCACTCTGGAATCAGTTTCTTCTCTTGCTTGCACATTCACCAATCTAGCAATTCTGCTATCCTGAACTGAAGGGGATGCCCCTGGGCCTCTGGTATTTTTGGGTGCTGGTTGTTCATGTTGTTCAGTGTTACCAACTCTCCTCTTTCTTGCTTCAGCTACAATCCTTGGCTCAATGTTAGATGGAGTTTGAGCAAAGTCATCATGCCTTCTCTTAGTACCATCCACCTCATCTTGCTCTCTTTGATATGCCCTCCTTGCCAATGGATCTTTTGTTTTTGTGCAACCTGAAACCCCCTATCCTCCTCCATGCAATAGATGTGCTTCACTCTTGGGTAGGAGCCCTTGTACGTATTATTGCAAAGATTGCATCGCCATTCCCATGAGCCACCACCTCCACATCTTTGAAGCTTCGTCACATGCCTCCAAAGGGGATAATATTCAGCCCTTGGGTTGGCCCTAGGGCTTGAACTTGCAGCTGCACTTTGGCTGGAAGCCATTGCTGCAAAAATAAATTTAAAAAACAAATCTATAAATAAAAAACGTATTTCATATTTCTGGCTGCATAAACCCTAGAAAAATCGAAGAAATAGTAGGAAAAAACTAACAAAATGAATGTGGCTTACCCAAATTAATTTTCTGTGGCTGAAACTACGCTAAAATGCCAGAAAAGAGGAGAAATATGGCTGTAGCTTAGCCAAATCTGCTACAAAAATTAATTTAAAAAACAAATCTATAAATAAAAAACGGATTTCATATTTCTGGCTGCATAAACCTTAGAAAAATTGAAGAAATAGTAAGAAAAAACTAGCAAAATGAATGTGGCTTACCCAAATTAATTTTCTGTAGTTGAAACTACCCCAAAATGCCAGAAAAGAGAAGAGAAATATGGTTGTAGCTAAGCCAAATCTGTTGCTTCTGAAATCTCTTTCTCTTGCTGCTGAAATCTCTTTCTCCTGCTGCTGAAATCTATTTTGCTCACTGCTCAAAACACCCTAGCTGAAACAACTGCCAGTCTCCAAGAGAAACGACTTGCTGAATAGTGTGATGAGAGAATGCGACAAACTTCTCTTTTATAAGTTTAGACAGGCTTCTAGAACCCACTAGATAACCTAAAAACAATTAAAAAAAAAAACACAAGATTTTTTGGAAACGTGGGCTGTACGGCCGTGAAACGTGTTTCCAGCCGTACTGGCCACGTTTCCATTTCGAGAAACGCGGTGGTATGCCCGGAAACGCGTTTCACGGCTGTACCAAATGCGTTTCCGCGTTTCGTCCTAGTTAATATTAAAATATTTTAATATATATACATGTATATATATATGTATATGTATATATATATATATATAGAATATATATATATATATATATTTGCGTTTCCCCATTTCCAAAATTTGGGGAGGTCGTGTTTCGTATCGCTTCCCGTTTCGGAAACTTTGTTATAACGTTGATATAAGTTGTCATAGATTCGAAATTGGCTCGTCCCATCTTTGTACTCAGAATCCGACATTGATCTTGTTGATTGGCATGATATCTTGTGTTAATATTCATTGGTGGATAAGTTGGTTACTTGAAATTTACACTTGTACCTCTTAGCACTCATCTTGTTTAAGATTGCATCACAACATTGTTAAGTACTTTTGCATTAAGACAAATTTCACATAAGTACTTAAAAACTTAAACACTCTTAATTCAAGATAATCTCATCCATAATCTTTTGCATAAGCATACTAGATTTAGATCGCATTAATAATTTACCTCTTAGCATAAGCTAGGTTGATTGCTCAGAAGAGCGGACTGTAAGAAAGGTGCACATCGCCACCTCTGAAAACTCAAGGTCTATAGATCTACTTGATTATCCAAGTATTTATACCAGGAAGACACAATGGTTGTGGGAAGAATCAATCTGGAAAAGGTGCCAAGGGCCTACCAAAAGTGAAAGCCAATCAATCCATCAAAGGTGCGAACGTCCCACAAAAGGGAAAATCCACCATTGTCGCTAATGATAAAACTGAGAGAAAAAATCTCGTTTCTCACTCCTTTCGTGCGGACCTACAGTTTCCAGTGGGACAAATCCACCATTTGTTGAAGTCTCGAGTATCTTCAAATGTAAGGGTAGGAGCTACCGCAGCCATATATGTTGCAGCTGCTCTAGAATATGTTACTGCAGAGATTTTAGAACTGGAAGGAAATGCTAGTAAAGTTCTCAAGGTTAAATGTATCACCCCAAGGCATTTGCAGGTGGTCATTAGAGGAACTGAATAACTTGATAATTTGATCAAAGGTACCATCTCTAGTGGAAGTGTCATACCTCACATTCACCCGTCACTTTTTGTCAAATCCACAAAGAAAGATTAGTTTCTCTCTTTGTGGATTTGACAAAAAGTGACGGGTGAATGTGAGGGATGACACCTCCACCAGAGATGGTACCTTTGATTAAAGTATCAAGTTCTTCATCTCCTCTAATGACCAACTGCAAATGCCTAGGGGCCATACGTTTAACCTTGAGATCTTTACTGGCATTTCCTGCCAGTTCTAAAATCTTTGCAGTAACATACTCCAGAGCAGTGGCAGCATATACGGCTGTAGTAGCTCCTACCCTTACATTTGAAGATACTCGAGACTTCCACAAATGGTGGATCTGTCCCACTGGAAAATGTAGGCCCGCACAAAAGGAGCGAGAAACAGGATTTTTCCTTTCAGTTTTATCATTAGCGACAACGGTGGATTTTCCCTTCTATGGGACGTTCGCACCTTTGACAGATTGATTGCCTTTCTCACTTAGCTTGAGGGGCCTCAGCAACTCTTCAGTGGTTAACACAGTGACCTTGTAGTCGTCAGAGTCATAGTCTCCACAGAGTCAAAGGCATCGAGTGATAGGAGCACAACAGAAGGTATCGTTAATCAAGCCCTAGCCTGCCTCTTGTTGGCCTCCTTCCCACAACTTACCTTGTAGCCTAGTTCAAAATAGTTAAAGGAAGGTTACATCTAGATTAGGCATTTAACTAAAAATAACCAAGATCTTTGCATCACACATAGGTCATAGGTTTGCATATCATTTAGGTTAGTCAATCATCTTAAGCAGCGAGTGTTCATCCAGTCATTTGGTTCCACTTTATTATAAGCAAGAATTTGTGACTCCATTAAGGCACAGGCCTCATACTTTAAAATTTAATCTAATCAATAATCTTGCTCGAATTTAAGCAATTGCCTAGGCCACTCATCCCTGTCACCTAAACAAGTTGATTTCCAACTTGTTCTTCCTCACCTCATTCCATAGGGACTACCCCCCATAGCCTGTTGTTGGTTGACAGCTAGAACGGAGTGGGCAATAATCGGAGTGACAGCCCCCATCTTGAGCGTTGTCGTGGTGCTTATACAATTCAGGCAACAATAGCTCCCATTGTGAGCCTTTACGATTTGTTAGTTAGTCATAAAAGTCAATTTGAGTCCATGTCATGTATGAAGGACCCTTCTTGGGCATGTTACACTTTTGTACGAGTCATTAAATGTATAGGAAGGCCCTCCAAGCCCAAGCAAAGTCTCCTCCTCAAGTCGACTTCAAGAAGGATAATTATATCTTCACCAAATGACACGTTAACCCAATGTGCCATCATGTCGACTTATTATGATGGCAAACAACTATAAATGGGCCACTTGGCCTCATTTTAGAGCAAGGAATTTCAAGGTAGGTCTGAATTAAGCAAAAAGTGCAAAGGTCAGCAAAATGAAGCCTCCTAGCCAATGTGAAGATGGAAAGAAGAGCGAAGTTTTCTTGGGTATCTCTTGGATATGTTTTGGGACTATTTTAGGACACACATGTGAAGAAGGTAGAGGATACTTGTTGCAGAAAGAACCGAGAAGGAAAACAATACTAATAGGGCAGTCGAGTTGGAAGAAAGTCAAGACAAGGAAGCCCAATCAAGCTAGAAGAAGACCTTATCCAAAGCAAAGAAAGTGAAGGCATAAGATAAGCTCTTGTGCATAAGACAGGGTTTCTAAAATAAGATTGCAAACCTAATTCAAGGAGGTCGAAGGTGTGAAGCAAAAGGAGGTTGAAAAGGAAGAGGAGTCGAGAAAAAGGAAGCAGCAGAAAGTTGACTATCGTTGTCTAAAGATCTCATCAAGGAAACTTGTGTCTTGGTCTTGGAGTGGCCAATAGGTCAAGGACTTTGGTCTTGGTATTCATTAATTGGAATCTCTATAAGATGAAGAACTTGTTCAGGTTTTCCTCTCAAGTAGGAGAGGTTTTGGCCCTGGTCAATAGCCTATATTCTGTCTCATGTCTCTTTATGGTTTATGAATTGGTAGTTGTTTGATGAAGAAGAACACTAATAACCTAAGTAAAAGAAGATCCTAATCTAAAGAAGTAAAAAGAACTCACAAGCAGTTTCTAATAGAAGAGAAACCACTTAATTTCTTGCCCTAGATTTCTCAACATCTTCACCTCCCACAAATTTACTATTGCTTTTGCACCGAGAATTACCTTCACACCATGATTACAGATATAATTTTGTTCATCTTGTATTAGAGTTGTTGAAACATGCACACTAGCTTCAATAAAATATGATTCTTTTCTAGTACTAGCAGGAGTGACACTACGATCTGTGCTTGGAAATTTCAAAATTGGAGTCCTCTCTGTAGAGCTTGACGGATAGTATATGGAAACAATATGATCAATATCAATGCTCTGCAAGATATCATCATCATCTCCTAGTTCCATGAATGTTTGCCCTATCTCCATTGAGCTTTTCCTATCTGATACACTTTGATAGTTAGAGGCCACTTGCTTGTGATAAGAGGTAGAAGCAACATTTGCTCTCACTTCTTGTGATGTGCAACTCCTTTCTCTATGCGACAGCGAATTAGAAGTGCTTGGACCATTCCCATTCCTATTCCTTGTATGGAGTTGTTCACATGAGTGACAGAACTCTGACCTGGCAAGGTTTGTAAAACATGAACATATCGGAAGGTTTGACCTTTGTCATTATAACTACTCTTTGCAAAATCATTTCTATCTTGTGGAAAATATGATCGAATGTCTTTCTCAGATTGACACTTGACAATATTTTTAGTGCAAGGGGGAAACTCTTCCAAAGGTTACCATTCTACTTCATTATAGCTTGCATCTTGCTTTGCTCTAAGCTCCATTGAATATACCATGGTATCCTAGACAAATGCCCCAGTCTCAAGTTTTTCTTTTGGATTTTTTGGTCGACATTCTTGATCTTCATTTGACAGTTGTTCATCAACCACATCTTCATTTCTTTCAAATAACTCTGGTTGATTGTCAACTTCCTCTTTAGGGGGATATAGCCATGTCCATGCTTTGGTCTCTACCTCAACTTTTCTTGCACTTTGTTTTTCAGTCCTGGGCTTATGATCAATATTGCTTGGTTTGTTTTTCTAATCACTATTCCAGAAGTTGGCCCATTTTTTCTTTCTTAGATGTGGTGTTTTGTTATATTCTTCAAATCTTTTGTTCCATTCTTGCAGCCTTTTAATATTTTTTGCTCGTTGCTCTTCCATCTTCCTTAAAGAATCTACTTGTTGCTCTTCTAGCTTTCTCCAAGACTCTGCATACCTTCGCCAAAAATTTGCCTCCTGTGGTTTTATTTTTAATTACCAGCCAAGTTGGCAAGATCTCTGCTCTAATACCACTATAGTGTGCTAAGGTAAATTTTCCCTAGAATTTCTTAGGGCACTAGGGCTTCAACATATTTCTAACTGAGCTCAATACAATTAATACATAAACAAAAATTCAATAAACCAATCAATGAATATATTATTCAACAAATCCACCAAACAGTATGATTCCAGATCCACAATATAGTTCCAATAAATCAAAGTGAATTCAACAACACAAAAGTTCCCTAACCAATAACATCAAACTATCCAAGAATAGTTTTCTAACGGTAGAAACCCTATGCGAGCTTTTGTCTGGACCAATTTCCTAAAGTATCACCAAACCGTGTTTATTTCTTACCTCTACACTGCCTTTAGAAACTCAAAAATTTTCCATAAATCTTGAATTGTTGCAACCATAACCTTTTCTTCCTTGCACGGGTATTGACTCCCTTCCAAAACTTCAAATCTATCCAAATAGGAAATAATTGTCCTCCAAAGTCTCTGATCCGCTCAGAATCTCTGGTAAATTAATGTATTGAGTGTCATAGGGGATGCCTCACGTCAATGAGCTGAGAATGTTGTGGATCCAACCCAAGATGATGCGGCTACAATTGCATTCAGATTGCTTGTGGTGTCACCAATTGGCAAGCCATGAATTATGATCAAATTGTCATCATGCCACACTGAATACTATTCATCCAACCCCACACAGTCTTCTGCGTACCTTGATAATTTCGTTATCCATGCCCAAGAATTGCCCAACCAATTACATCGATGTATGTATCTCAAAAGGGTGGCCATTGTCCCATGCTAGCAAACTTTGGATTGGCGGTTGACTTTCGAGAAAAATCCGTTGCTCGAAAAATCTTATTTTACACCGCAAGCCTTACACGGGGTCATTGCCTCGATCAATCTAAGAGATGTTACTGATACGGCTTTAATCTGCAAATGTTTTCATCGATGATCCTCAAAAGAATGCCTTGTGTGTGCAGTTGTCTCAACGGAATCATGATAGACCTACTTTTGGGTTTCTTTACCCCGTTGCCCCAAAACTTGCCCAACATAAGTTATTTTGGTGTTTCCCCTTTATTAAGGATTGTGGCCTGCGGGGATTGATAGGCTATTTCATCCCTTAGGCTATTAAATTTTTAGGAACATTACAAACTTCACAAATCCTACGTGGAGTTTGTCACATTACTCTACTACCCTCAAATTATGACCTTATCATAGCTACAACTATGCTTGCAACTACTATCATTCTCAAGTAAACAAAGAAGAATTTATCCCAACAACTAGCCATAGATATGAAGATGCATCAACTTGTATCACAATTCAAAAGGGTCCCACACTTAGGTTGCATAATACAACCCCTCCCACATGATTTATTCACATGGTTAGCTCGTAATTTTTCATTCAAAGCACAACCCAACAATACACTTCCATTATTGAACTATTGACTCAAGGTCCCAACCAATGTTTTAAAAACCAGTGGGTTCATTATCCAACTAGGTCAAACCGGTCGGTTCATTAGCCGACTAGGTCAAACCGGTAGAAAAACCAGGGTTAACCCGCCTCTTCACCCAAAAATCACATAAACTGGTGCTAACCGACTGGTTTAGGACGGAACCGGCCAATTTATGGTCAAACCGGTCGATTCACTGCCAAGGCTACGAAGGACCGACACAACGTAGTTTAGGAAGGTTCCAAGGTGGTTTGGAGGGAAAATAAGGGTTGTTTCCCTCCAAAAACACCCTCTTCGGGCCTTTAAAAGGAGCTCACCCCCTTCATTTGCCTCACAAATCTCATTTGGAGTTTTTGTGAGTTTGATTGGAGCTTGGAGAGAGTTGAGTTTTTGCTGGAGTAGTGGAACAGTATAGAGTTTGAGCTAAGTAGTAGTCATCATGCCTCCAAAAGCCAAGTACCATGGGCTCATTGTGATATGATTGATGGCAAAATGATCTGCAAATATTGCCAAAAATCTATTGAAGGAGGGGACATTAACAGGTTCAAGCAACACTTGGTTGGGATAGGAGGCCATGTAAAGCCATGTGGAGCACCAAATGAAGTAATAGGGCATATTATGGCAGAATACCTTTAGAAGTTTGAGACTCAAGTCACTAAACCAATAGAGAAGTTTATGACTCGAGCAGTTGCAAAGTTTGGGAGTCGATACTCAACCAACTAAGTTTGATCACGATGACTCATGAGAAATTTCAAGTGATAATGCTGATCACTATTATCATATATGTAGACTTGTAGTAGGTGAGTGGCCCCATAGCTTGTAGGCTTTGTTTTTCATTCTAGAGGCCATTTAGAGCCTCATTGATTATATATTTTTGTTGTTGATATATTCACCTTTACATGGTATCTATATGAGCAAACTTTGCATATTTTGAGTCTATTGGTTTGGAATCATGGTTTTAAATCTTAAAAATAGTTTTTTTTCATTAAAAATAATTATTTGATGTGTTTTTTAAAATCAGTTCATTGAGATCTAACCGGTCCCGGTTTAAGACCCAGTTTATTAGGTGAACCAATCTGGTCACCGGTTCCCGTTTTTAAAACTATGGTCCCAACCATTATAACATAATAAAAAATGCATCCATTTGAATGTGCCTAGATTACAAAAAGATCTAAAGGCTAGCAAATTAGTGTCACAAAAGCATCACATTCTCTAACCAAAGAAGCCTAATGCTTTTATACAGAATTGTTGATTAGCTCCAAATATTGCATAGACCTTAATAATGGTATTCCTCAAGCACTGTTAGTCACTCTGTTTCACCTTATCTTTGTCAGGCAATTAAGCAACCCGTCAATCAATTAATATGGCGCACTCTCATCCATGCCACATTGTTATCAATAAACAATCCCCAGTAAAACTAAAGCAATCTTTCAAGATTACTCTATCAGAAATTGATTTCGCGTTGTCACATAGAATATGTAAGGCCAACGCAAGACTGAACTCAATGACCTAACTTGCTCCATGATCAACCTAAGACAATAAAAAAGGGTTGAGTGTTTGCTTTCTCTTGATCCAACTTTCATATCGTTGATGGAAATATCAATGAATCATCCAACATATGATATATCTCCAACTTTACATCATTTACTACTCAATTGGTCAAAAGGAAGTTATGACTACAACCCACTAAAAGCAAGTGACAACACGATAGGCACATAAGTAACATTATGACAGGGGCGTATCCTTAAATATGGATAATTTAGATTCGATCTCCGTTTACAAAGTCTAGATATTTTACAAGTTCTCAAAAGTTTCAACTCATACAATATTTACAATGTCCAAAATTTGTGGTTCTACAAGTATGTCAAAATTATTCAGCAAGGATTTGTTTCATAATAGTACTCGTCACAATATGATTGAAAGAATTTGAAACTAAACAAGGGCATTCAAACTAATCAAGACTTCTTAAGATTAAACTAAATACAGTCTTAATGTCATACTATTTTGGTGCAACATTAAGCCAACACACACTATACAGGATAAAAATGTGCTTAATCAAGAACTGAAACCAGCAACATAACCCAAAAATTGATAGCAATGCAAGAATCAAGAATTTATAATAATAAAAATGCATTTGATGTAGTATGTATAACATCATGTTTGTAGAGAAATATTGACTAGAAACCCAAGTTACCAATGAGTAAGAATACTTTCTACAATGAAGAAATGTAATAAATTAAATCCAACACATAAGGAAAAGCTTCACTAAAAAATATCAATATATTTCCTCCAATGACTAAAGCAAAAAGATTTACTTACACAAAAATTCAAATGGGAGGATCCAAAACTAAGAGAAGCATTTGGACCATTACTCCTAAAACAATGCTTGTCAATCTACAAAAGACATTTAAAGTTGTTAAAGAAAGGTGCACAGGCTTAGAGACATTCCTGTTGCGCTGATAAGTTTCTTTGAATTCTAATTGTTTATCCATACAGATCATACATTATTCAAAATATTTAATATCAATTTCCTTATGACTCTTGACTGAACAACAATGACCAACGATGGCCCACTTAAAAATGTCATTGATGTTTTTTGTTTTTACATTTTTACATCCACCCAAATATTTTTGCGATAGATAAAAAATTAAGTGTTTTCATATTTGTCATTTTAGACAGTGTTGATATGTCAATGTTCGCTTTCATTTTAAACTACAATAAAATAATTCATTACACTTGAGCAATGAACTAATCTATTAAGACTATGGTTAATTTTAAGTTAACCATAGTGTATTCTTATTTTATTTATTAAGAAAATATTCCAGATAACATACTTCAATTTTCAAATACATATTTATACTAGCAACAGAAAAATTTTGAACTGCTACCATTTCAATTTGTAGCTCAAATTAAGGAAGAACAATTTGGACAAACATTAAAACACAATTATCCACAAAAGTGGTGGAAAGGCCTAGTAGAAACTCAATTGTCAATGATAAAATATTACCAAATCGACACATTAAAATGACCTCCTTATCAATAGACAAATAATATACATAAAGAAGAGGCAATTAATAAAAAAAAAAAAAGGAAAGGCCAAACCAACATAACTCCAATTTCCCTAAACATCATATGCATATAAACTTTTATAGAAGCCTGAAACAACACCATAAATAGAATTTGAAGAATCAAAACTTAAATAACAGCAAGTCAAACAACTTTAAATGGGCAACTACTCGACTATCCAATATTTGTAGGTGTAATTCATCAACCACCATGTATTTTGATGTAACCTTGACTTAGTGGATATGAGAGTCATTAGTGTTAGACCCTAATGCTTTTTCACTAATGTGGTAATTTAAAAGGTGGTCTTAGTGGCCCCTCATTAATGTGATGAAGGTGGCCTGGTGGACTGTAATTAATGGAGTAATCAGGCTAGAGATGTCCCTAAATAATGTGCTCTTGTCCCCATTGTAATCATTATGTGAGATATCACTCTTTCCTATTCAATTGTAACAGGGTAATGAGGTTACTCGTCAATTTCAGAGTCTCTTGTGGTTATCTTACATGTTAGTCTATAGAGATTCTACATTCTAATAGCATGTATGTTCTAACTTAAACATTGTATCAAGGAATGGTATTTTGGGGGGCTTGCAAAAACTATTTACTATTGTAAGATTTTTTTATTTTTAATTACTAGGTTTTTCTTGAAGGGGGATATTGCAAAGTGAGAGAGATCCTGTGTCTTTGTTCTTGTGGCCCCTCACACATAGTGCCCTCACTCAATCTGTGTGCTTCAAACTAAACTTTCTTGCTCAAATTTACCATAGGGTCTCTAGACCATAAGTTCATTCTCGCAACAAAAAAATAACAGATGGTCGAGCAAGATGGAGAATGTGCTCTAGAATCATGGCCTATTGTGAAAACACTACAGGTCATTAGAAGAAACTCAAAGTTGATGAGAATAAGAACAAATATTTCAATAAGAAGCTCGAGATTTGATTGATTCATCTGTTGGATGAGTGACGATTCCACATGCATATGTTCTAAAAGATGTTTAAAAATTCTTGAAAAAGATTTCTCCCAATCCAATGAGACATGGATAATTCATACTGAAATCGATTTGAAGTGTATAAAGCCATAGAATTTTTAACAGAATTGTTGATTATCTAGCTCATTTAGAGGTGGAGCCCAATTCAAGAACACAGAAATTGGAAACTCCCAACCCCCTATGAGGTACTTCCCACATACTATTCTATGAAAAATATGTTTCCAATTAAATATGCTAATCTATGTTTTGCCAGGACAAAAACATTTGATAAATTCACCATTATATATATATATATATATATATATAATGTGTGTAAATACCAGTCAAGCACCACCCTTATTAAACCCGTGGGTAAGAACGGGTCAGAAGGGAGGACAGGTCATCCTCATTAAACCCGCGTTCTTTACCCTTACCTGGCGAGTTTTGTACAAGACCCGTTTACCCTTGTAAGATCATCAGGTAGCCTATAAGACTCCCATCAGACCCTTATAAGACCCTTCAGGCAGCAAAACCCCCAAACTGTATAATCAATCCCATTGTCTAATTTCAAGACTTGATCCTCTTCCTTGTTTGGTGTCAACTAGAGCATTGAACTCCTAAAACTTGCTAATGACCTCATCCTTGGTCTTTGAGAAGTAGATCCAAATCTTTTGAGAGAATTCATCGATAAATGAAACATATTACATGCTTCCTAATATTCATGCTAATAAAATTAGTCTATAGACATCCAAATGCACCAAGTCTAAAATCTCCTTAGACCTATGCTCATTGCATGGGAAAATAGCCTTGGCATGCTTGCCAAGTGTGCACCTTTTCCATACTCCTTGTTGTTGAATGTTGTACGCTGGAATACTTGTGACTATCTCCCTTAGATAGGGAGTGCTTTATGATGCAAGTACCTCATCGTCTTGTGCCACAGGCACAACTCATACAAGCCATCTTTGTTATTTACTAGGGCTCGAATTCATCCTACGACTTGTATAAATTGCCTTCACTAACCGCCTCTCACTTGTGTTGCTTCTAGGTTAGATGCCTTTAGCCTGGTGAGGACCTACTAGGTCTTGAACTCTACTGCATGGCTCCTATTCCCCATAACTTAAATTGAAAGCAAGTTCTTCATGAGAGCTGGAACAAACAGAGCATTGTTAAAGTCTAAAAGGTTACTTGATTGGAACTAGAGGGGAATGGTACCGACTCTTGCTACTGAGTACATGACATCATCACCAAGTTCTACTTGAAGCCTTGAGTTGTGCCTTTTCAGATTAGAAAAATCTATTGAGCTCATGTAATATGCCAATATACCCCATTGTCCACATACCAAGTATCCCTTGGAAATGTGTTGGTAGAAAGACAAGATGCCATCGAGAAATCCTTCAGGAATTTGGTAGAAAACTCATTCCTTTGAGTTTCTGCAAAGGTTGGCATTTGCTTTTGCTACTACATCCCTTTACTCTTCTTCTCATTTGGACACTATGATGCACAATGCCCATGCTTATGATAAATGATGCATTTGATCTTGCTCAAGTCCATCTTCCTTGGCCATGAATTTGACTCCTCATTATAGATATGAGATGTTGTTATGAATTATTGCATATATTGTGGTTTTTATAACTTATAAGGATTGGAATTGTCATTAGTTTCTTTTTTGTGCTTAAAATTTACCACATTTTAATTTTTTTTGTATTTTGACGAGTCTTATAAGGGCCGTTCCCGAGTCTTATATGAGTAGACAAGTCGATGCCTCGCCGAGTCTTATATGAGTACGAGTCGTGCAACATTGATAAATACTTAGTACACAAACAAATGTATATATGCACAAATATACATACAAAATACGTAAACCTATTCCATACATAAATACACACACACATGATATAAGCTTATATAACTTTGAATATATAAATATATGGCATATGGCATGCATGCATTTGTTTATCCATCTAAGTTATATCCACATTCGACAAGGTCTTGTTGGATTGATGAAAGTAGGTAGCTTTCCTCAAAGATTTGTGTCCTACCAATAACATGCCCATGCTTGTGTTGAAGCTTAGAATGCACACCAACAAATGTGTGCATTGGTTGGGGTCAAGTACAATTCCATGGGAAACTTTGGCAAAATAGATAGCCCACACACAACTAGGAGGCATGCAATTCACATCTTCATCGAGATATGAAGAGGCATTTGTTATGAAGGGCCGATAAGATTTCCGCACTAGTGTAGGAGGTGGGATTATAGAAGACTATATAATGAAGGTTTATATGAAAGATTTTACACTTCTCATTGTACCACTTGGTCATGGGATAGGAGGTGGTGGCATTGGTGGTGTGGGGGTAAAAAGTAAAGGTCGCATCCCAAATAACGAAGGAAAGATATTGTACTTAGGAGGAAGACTCAAGGGAATCAAAACTGAAGAGTGAGGAAAGGAGCTCATAAAGGTGGGCAATGTAAGCATCTTCGTCCCTATCATCAAAAATATGGTGTTACAAGGAGGTCGTAGAAGGAAAGAGGGTGGGGTGGAGCAAGGTGAGGTGGCGCTACAATCAACACAAAAGGAAAATGAGACGATGGCATGGTTAATTATAGGTATCCAAGTGATGGAGTGTTAGCATATATACTAAAGCAAGTCTTTGTTGGCTAAGACGTGGTCTACCACACTAATGCTCCCAGTGCAAACCACTTTAGGATCACAAGGGAACCACGTGAATCTATTGCAATCAAGGAAACAAGGGATACCATTCAAGATACATAGCTCATGGCTTTCCTGTAGATGCAAAAGCAGTTTATCATAGGTTAAGAGGGGTACCATGGCATCCTCCAACAACCTCTACAATCCAATTGATTCTGATGCAATCGCTTATAACCAAAATGCATCCTCTAGCCTACCATAGAGGGGAATATGTTTGGTCTTAATAAAAACCTTAAAGTCCCCCAAAAGGATGAATTCACAAGTAAAAGTATTCTATGATGTCCATAAAAGTCATGGTACAACTCCTCATCGAAATATCTATGAAGACCAAAATCTAAGGAGGTAGGTGAAAAGTACCAAACTATAAAATAGAGATCCTAAGGGATGGGGGAAACCCCGGTGACCTAAATCCACATAAATAAGACAAACTTATTTGTTGTGACCCCAAAAATCCCCTAAACCTCATGTCACCTCTCTACAAGATGAAAGACACTGATACCTACAATACTCTAGGATAATCCTAACAAGGCTTGTGTGAATCTTGATTAAAAAGAGGATATCTGAAGGTCTAAGCACATCGTAAATTATGTGAGGAGAAGAACACAAAGTCCCATTGCAATACCAACACCTAATGGTGATCCCCAACACTACCCACAACCCCCTCATAGCTCATCATTTTAGAAATCCAAATCAAGACCACCCCGGTGGAAGTGAATCACAAATGACAATCAGTCTACAAGGGGAAAGAAACATTGAGAGTGCATATGCTGTTTTGCATAAGAGAGATGAACTCGATGACAATCCAAGCAAGCTCAAAATCACTACATTGATGTGAATTGTGGTGAGAACAATCTTGAGGCACAGTCAAACATAGAACAATTTGAAGACAAGGATTATGAGAGCAAGCAAGCAGTGTCTCACATTGAGAGCCAGTTATCTAGCAATTCCATCTGCTATGGAAGCTTAAAAAGAAAAAATATAAAAAAAAATAAATTCTGCAATTTCAATTGTCTAATAAAGAAGGAACTTCCACCTTTGAGAACTCGATAGGTATGTTTCACCTGCAATGTTCGATCCTGCCAAAGATAGTCCAATTTTGTGAAGTCAGAGGTAGTAAGTCAAAATGTTGTAGATGTAGGCAAACCAGATAGTGGATCCTGGCAAGGTTCTTTTGGCTGCAAGAGCGAAAAACATAACAATTGGGAAAGGGTAGATGAGGCTTAAACCAATGATTTAATGATGGTTGGCAAACAAGCAGATTTAGAAGAGAGAAATAACATTGGCAAAAGGGCAGTCATCGATACTTCATATGTGCTCGAGGTAAAGAAAACCAAGAAAGATCAGATAGATCACAGATCTAAGAAAGATGGTAATAGATAAGGGCAGAAAAGCTTTCTCAGTCCTATTTTATTGACAAGTGTAACATCTTATTCTCATATCTCAACATAAAAATAGAACCAAGCAAAATTCCAGCCACAATAGATGAGATTCAAGATTTTTTTGTGCAAAGTGGTTGCAATGAAACGAACTGTATGGTTCCTTAAACCAGGAATCTGGGGCTATGTTAACTATTTTCAAAATACATCAACTCCAGTTCATCAACTTTGAAAGCAGGAAGTGCCTTTTTACATGTCCAACAAGAACAGTTCACTGAAGGTTCACTGTGCCACTGGAAAGGCAGCCATGCCATGGATTGCTGCAAATAGATGAGGAACTTTCTCCACATGAGCCAACCATCTCAACACTTGGTAATGAAGTATTCTTTTAGCAATTCTGAGATGGCAATAAGAGGATATATTTCCTTAGAAAGATATGGGCCAACCAAACTCAGACCTGGGGCCAACTTGTGTTAAATAAATCTGGGGGCCGGCCTGTGTTAGTAATATTTGAGACGCTAGCATGTGCCAATCTGAATAGAAAATATATATATAACCATACTGAGTACATTTTTAAAAAGAATAGGTATATTGCATCTTGCTTCTCTGAACCAGCGATGGAGGTCATACCTTTAGGGGCTGTTTGGAGGACTGCAAACAGCAAATAGTTCATCAGTTATATACAGAAGAGCAGCCTAAAAGAAATTTAACTAGCCTTTAAAACAACCAGCAGAAGGTTGAGGGTTCTGCACTATGCATGATGTATTGCCCTGCATTATGCCATTTAAAAGGCCCAATGATATATCCAGGAGTGCACCTTGCAGCTCTAATACTTCTGGAAATTTGCTGCCTACCAAATCTTAACACTTGCTTCCTTTTAATGCCTGAAAGAGATTTTCTGCTGCCTGTTTTAAAGGCTAGTTAAATTTGTTTAATGCTGTTGCTCTGTATATCACTGATAGGTTATTGTTATTTGCAGCTTTCCTAATAGCCACTAAAAATACCCCCTCTATCATTGATCGGCCCTCAGATCTTATTAACCCAAGTTGGCCCCAGCTCTGACTTTGGTCAGCCCCCACTGAAATTGGTTGGCCCATATCTTTCTTAAAAAAACCTTCTTACATCCATTTTAGAATCACTACAAAATGCTTCATTAAAAAGTGTTCTGATGTCAGTTCACATGGAGAATGTCCCTCATCTGACAACAGCCATCCATCACATGGCTGTCTTTCCAGTTGCACAGTTACTCTTGTTGAAGCTTGTGGTAGCTTCAGAAGGTCTTCTGCTTAGGCTTGGTGTCTGAGCAGGTGGAAGATGATTTATTGCCTCTCTAAGTGCTTGCCTAGTGGAGTCAATGATTTATGTCTTCTTTCCTAAGTCTAGCTTCGGAAAAGTACAATAATTAAAAACAAATAATTATTGTGGACTATTAAGTCATTTTCTAAGAACAAATAATTTAATTGTTTAAATGACTTAGAAATAATCTCAACCTTTGATCTCCAAGATCTTCTAGAAGAGAAGTTAGGGTTAGCGATTTAGGCTTAATGAAGATTATAAAAGAAGCCTAGCAAAGAGGTGAAGGCACACAAGAACTCAAGACAGCAAGTCACAAGAGAGAGATTTTCTCTAGTGCGTGTGGCTCAGTAGACTGAAGCACAGTGGAGGAGAAGTACAGGAGAATTTGAGGGCAAATCCAAGAGGTCGGGTTGTGGAGATCGTAGGGCCAAGTTGTTGAAGTGAGGCACAGTTGTTGGGGAGGCCGAATTGCCAATGACGAGTTGCTGGTCACAGAGGCCGATTTTCTGGCGATTAGTGGAGTCGATTTTCTTCATGTGAAATTACTTCTGAGGCCAATTTCCAAGGGGGCTGAATTCCTTGGACCAAATTCATCTTTTCAGGGCCGAGTTACAGGTTCTAGTTATTGTATTTTTTCCTTCTATCTCTGTGTGTCAAAAACCTAGGGAAATTGTTGTGGGTGAATTATTTTTGCAATGTGTGATTGATCCCTCTGATTTAAATTCCGTTGCATATCTATTTCGAGATGACAAAATTACCAGTGATTTTATTTTTCATAATTCATAATTTATTTTGCAAAATAAATAAATTGTTGGGAATAAAATTAATTGTCGTGATAAAATAAGCCTGGACTGGTATTTGGAAATTTAACAAATCTTCCTTGAACAATTTTCTTGTTGGACAGGTAAACGGGCACTAACTGCTTTTAAAGTTCACTGACTAGAATTGATGTATTTTGAAAACAATGAGCATAGCCCTAGCTTCCCTGTTGAACTCGTGAAGTTGGAGAATCATAGACAGGGTTCCTTTCATTGCAACTACTTTGTGCAAAAAATTCTTGGATCTAATCCACTACAGCCAGAATTTCACCTGGTTCTAACTTTTCTATTAAAACATGAAAGTAAGAAGTAGCACTTATCAAAAAATCGGACTAAGAAAAAAAAATTGCACATCTCCATCACCATCAATCTTATATTGTTCATCTATTCATTTTTTCTTGGATTTATCTACCTCTAGCACAGATGAAGTATGAACAATTGCGCTTGTGGCAATATCGTTTCTCTCTTCTAGATCCACTTGTTTTCCAACCATTATTAAATCATGGGCTTCATCCTCTGCTACGCTTTCCCAGTGATATTTTTTTGGCTCTTGCAGCCTTAAGAACCTTGCAAGGATCCAATATCTCACTTGCCTGCATGTATGAGCTTTCGACCTACTAGCTCTGCGATCACAAAAATTGCACAATTATCCAAAGGATCCAACATTGTAGACAAAGCATCCCTATCAGCTTCTCCATCTCTGTTGGGGGAACAGTGAGGAACTTCCTCTACTTCAGTAGAAAATGTGCCAATGTCATTTTCAAAGGTAGATTTTCCATCCCTATCTGGACAGACACTAAAATTCCAAAAATTATTTTATGTTTTTCTTGTTAAGCTTCCATAAGAGATGAAACTGCTAGATAACTGGCTTTAGGTTTGAACCATTGATTGCCTATTCCCATCATATTCATATTTAAAGAGTTCTATCTAACTCTACCTCAAGATTGATCTCACCAAATTTCACATCAAAGCAATGAATTTGAGCTTGCTTGCAATTATTTTCTTTGTCAACCAACTCATCTCTCTCATGCAAAACAAAATATGCACACTCATAAAACTTCCATGCCTCTACCAAAGCTCTTCAACACTTTGCATAACTGGGCCAGACATTCTGTTAAGTGTTAATGTTTAGGGTAGCATCGTGAGTATTCTCACATTTGGGGCAAGTGGGTTAAGATGGGGCTCTCCCGTAGACCCATGGTACCCATGTTATTCTGATGACACATGGTATTACACATGCTATTCTAATGACCCATGGTATTACACCCTTCGGAAAAGTATAAGTACAAGGGAGAGTGATCCATTATTTGTGTGGTCAGCAAGAGAGCATCTTGTGGAGAAAAAGGTCAAGCGGGCCTCAGATCTTTGAGGGCCATGAGGACTTGTGGAAGATGGTCCGCAAGAGAGCATCTTCAAGGAGAAGGCTGAGTAGGCCTCAGACCTTTGAGGGCCAAGCGGGTTCGTGGATAGTGATCAGCAAGAGAGGATCCTATGGAGGAGAAGGCTGATAGGCCTCAGACTTGTTGAGGAAGATAGTGTTGAAAAGTAGAGTGCAATAGATACAATCATACAAGCACTATTTTTGAACTATGATAATTACTTGTGAGTATATATTATAGTTCTTTTAGCATTTAATTATCTTCATCAAGCAACTACACTTCAGAAATTCAACCAATAACCATGAAAGGAGAGTAGAGATCACAATGCACATGAACAAGAGAAAGTTTATCCTCCAAGTGCCAAGTCAACCCTCCAATATCTAAGACAAAATATCCTTCAATTTTGTTCCAAAAGAGGTTTGTAATGAAGTTTGAACTATGATAATTACTTGTGAGTATATATTATAGTTCTTTTAGCATTTAATTATCTTCATCAAGCAACTACACTTCAGAAATTCAACCAATAACCATGAAAGGAGAGTAGAGATCACAATGCACATGAACAAGAGAAAGTTTATCCTCCAAGTGCCAAGTCAACCCTCCAATATCTAAGACAAAATATCCTTCAATTTTGTTCCAAAAGAGGTTTGTAATGAAGTTTGCTATGGATCTTCAAGAGGGACAAAATTCAACCTCTGCCTCAGCTTCAGATTCCAGATGATGCCACAGTAGATTGAGCCTTGGATCTTTGCATGAACCTTAGACCTTAGTGACACAAAAACCTTTGGATAAGCCATAGACAAATAGCTTTGGAACTTGGCCTCCTTTAGACTTCAAGTGCGAGGTATAGAAGATGGCCAATGTACTTCTATTTTTCGTCCTCAAGTATTCTTGTCTTTGTTACATAAAACAGAGATCTTTAGATGATTCCAAGTACACTTTGGAGGAGATCAAATCGGCTATATATACAGCCTTTCTCTATTCCGAATGGGTGTCTCGACATATCCTTTCTGAATGGTTGTCTCTTCGTGTCCTTTTCGAATAGGTGTCTCTTTGTGTCTTTTCTGCATGGGTGACTCTAGAAGGGTGGCAGACATATGCTTTGGAGGGTTGACTTGGCAACTTGGGGTGCACAATAATGCATTATAAAAATTCACTTTTACTCTTTTGTAAAGGCCACAAAGAACATGCTTAACTAATAAATAACATGAAAAACATTCTTATACAAGTACCAATAATTTTATTTTTGTGTTTTTACAAAGTATTACAAGTACATCAAGGATTGTGAAGACCGACCATAGCTACATTCTTCAACACTCACTCTTAGCTAGGGAGGTATTCATAATGTCTAACAAGATGTCAACAAGTTGAAGGTTTTCTAAGGAAACATCAAGACTAGATTAGCATCATTATCAAATCAATATCAACATTACTAGCATCATCAAACAACTAGTATCTCACAATCATGGTACTCATATACATAGTCTACCAAACATAGATCAATCAAATAAGCTCTCTCTAGAAAGTGATCGGAGCATCATGTTGGGAGGCTACAACTCAGCCTCTAGGATCATTTTCCTAATTGTAGTCAATTTAGTTCACATAGGGGCAACATCCCTAATTCTGGTCACAATACATAACACAGGAAATTATTTATCCACAGGACCATTCTTCCTAATTCTGGTCAATGTGCTTGACACAGGGATAACATCCCTAATTCTGGTCACAGCACAATATCCACGAAACCATTCTCCCTAATTCTAGTCACAGCACAATATCCAGGAAACCATTCTCCCTAATTCTGGTCAAATTGACATAGGGATAGCATTCCTAATTCTAGTCAAATTGACACAAGAAGAATATCATGATGTAGTCAAATCAATGCTCCCTCTCAGAGAGGCATTCTCCACAAGTCCCAATTTATTTCGAAGATACACAAATTTCCCTTTGGAGAGAAGCTTGGTCAGCATGTCAGCTATCTACTCATTAGTGGAGACATATCGAAGCTTCACAGCTCCCCTTTGCACCAAGTCAGGAATATAGTGATACTCGACACCAATATGCTTTGTCCTACCATGGAAGACTAGACTTTTTGAAAGCTTCAGACAATTTTTATTGTCACAAAATATCACAGTAGAATCTAGCACCTGATCAAATATTCTGCTAAGCAATTTTCAAAGCCAAACCACATCACAACAAATAGCACAGCCAGCCATATATTCAGCCTCAACAAAACTATGTGCCATGCATAATTGCTTCCTGCTTATCCAAGAAGCCATTGTAGAGCCCAAACATAATCATCCACCAAACGTAGTCTCACTGATCGCAGTGTACCTCAGACAATAATCATCATCATGCTTTGGCTCCATCTAAAACTGACTCAATGTATTCACTACAAAGCAAATATTTGAGCGAGTATTAACTAGGTACATCAAAGAACCAATCAGTTGTCGGTACATGGATGGATCAATAAGATGCGAATGAAAATCTCTTGAACTTCCTTATGTTAGTTATCATGGGAATTACCATAGGTTTGCACTCCATCATCAAAAGACTTCTACAGGATCTTGATGACATGCTTCCCTTACTTCCCTTGTCCAAGAAAGATTTCACCAGGTTTCTACCTAACTTATAGACCCAAAAGAAAATGCTTCAATCCAAAGACCCTACATATCAAATTCAGCAACCAACTCCCTCTTACTCTAAGGAATGAGATGCTCCACACCTGTAATAAGTAAGTCATCTACATATAATAATAAGATCACAGTTTTATTCTTCACAACTTTGATATAAAGCTTCGAATCAGCTTCACTCTTGAAAAAACCTCTTGAACTTCCTTATGTTAGTTATCATGGGAATTACCATAGGTTTGCACTCCATCATCAAAAAACTTCTACAGGATCTTGATGACATGCTTCCTTCTCCAAGAAAGATTTCACCAGGTTTCTACCAAACTTATAGGCCCAAAAGATAATGCATCAATCCAAGACCCTACATATCAAATTTAGCAACCAACTCCCTCTTGCTCTGAGGAATGAGATGCTCCACACCTGTAAGAAGTAAGTCATCTACATATAGTAATAAGATCACAGTTTTATTCTTCACAACTTTGATATAAAGCTTCGAATCAGCTTCACTCTTGACAAAACCAAGCCTTGTCAAATAAGCATCAATGCGAGAATACCATGCTATCGTTGCTTGGTTCAGTCCATACAAGGACTTATTCAACCTGCATACGTGAGACTCTTTCCCATGAACCTCAAACCCTTGAGGTTGTTCTATGTACACCTCTTCCTCAATTACACCATTGACGAAAGCAGTCTCCATGTCCATTTGAAGTGTATTTCGTCAATAAATGTTGTAATAGAAACAAGAGATCTAATTGTTGTATGCTTGGCAGTCAGAGAAAAGGTCTCATCATAATCTTCTTCCTCTTTCTAGGAGAATCCTCTAGCCACAAATATCGCCTTATATTTGTCAATACTTCCATCTGCTACATGTTTAATCTTATAGATCCATTTTGATGTAACAATAGATTTTCCTTCGGGTCGTGGCACGATTTCCCAAACATCATTCTTCATAATTGATTGATATTCTTTTGTCATAGCATCTCTCCAAACCTGCTAACAAGATGCTTCTTCATAGGTAGAATGTTCGAAATTAATAAGCTTTGTCATAAATGTTGCATACCTAGAATATCTTTTAGGCTTCTTGCTTTCTATGAATGTGCCTCGAGGAGCAACATGTCCTTTTGCATCTTGTAATGTAGTCCTTAACCAAACTGGTCTCTTTCAAGAACAAAGATAGGATCCATAGGTTCAGTCGGTTCTTCAGGTTCTTCCAAGGGATTGGCAGATGATTCAATAGTACAATCCAAGCTTCCTTCTTGATGGGCCTGTTATGAATATAATTCATAACAAATAAATAAAATAAATAAATGTAAACATTAAATAATCAAAAATTGATTAGGTTAAATAGCCACTAAGTTAAGTGAAAAGGCATGTCTAAAAGACATGCCTAACCACGAAAGGTCACTTGCTGAGGTATAAAAGCAGGGTCCTCATTGTAAACATTCATCACTTATACATTATATATATATATATATTAATAAATTATTATATTAAATACCTGTGTGTATTTTACACATTCAAGTTTTCAAGCTATCAGTTTTCTTGCTTCAACGATAGTTTTTATGCTTCAGTGGTATCGGAGCCATGGCACACAATATAATCACGCGGGTCTTTGAATGTTGTTTGCCACACAATGTGCCATTACGTTCACATCCTGATTCCGTTGAACAGTTCAGTATTCAAGAAGCATTTCAGCGATTAGAAAAATCATTTGCAAAAGTTAAAGCATGTCGAAAGGAAATCAATAATAAGGAAGATGATAGCGATGGTGAAACAAAAATAGATGAAATGTTACATGATTATAATGTTGAAGATGAAGATGTTGCAGAAAATGATCTAGATGATGATCCGGGTGAAGTTGATACAAATCAAGATGATGATACAAATGAATCTGGTCTTGATGTGAATATTTCCGCTATGGCTATCTCCATTCAAAAAGTGGAACTGAAAGAGCCTGAATCTGGTACATTTAAGGTGGTGCCAGTTACATACAGCAATGATGTGGTACCTATTCCACTGCATGATTCCACAACCACTACCATATCTAAGAATCTGGACAGCTTTGTAATTCTTCCTGATTCTGAGCCCAAACTGTCATAAACAGTGGCTAGCCTAGTGTGGCCAATGCACAACCAAGTTAGTAAAAGACAGTACCATTGTTTATTGCACTCAATTTCCTCTATACTTTGTTATAACTATATGGAAGGTCCGCTGGAACTGATGAACCCTGCAGGGGTTGTGAGCCGAGTGTTTCAGTTATTGGACTACGCCACACTGGACAAAGATCGACGAGAAGAATACCCCTTGGGATGGGATGCGAGGGATAGGACAATCTCGCAAGTAGAAGACGAGGATATAATAATGAGGTGCTTTGAGATTTTGTATTTCCTGAGTTCGGTTAACATTGGGCGTCTGGAGATGGTGAGAGTCATGAAATGTAGCGGTTTTAAAGTTTTTGATGCTTTCTGCTCAGCTATCCAACGATTCCTTCCCCTTGAGACTCTGGAATCTCATGTGATACTAGCGTTATCTGTTCTTTGCAACCTGTTGGAAAATACTCGTTATATTGAGATGGAGAAAACAGACGGCAAGGACTTAGATTCATTGGGAGAGCTGGATTTTGGAATTTTCGATTACAAGGGATTAACTACAATTGCCATAAGACTTTTTACAGTTGTTGAATCCAATACAACACTCTGTTCGCATAATCCGGCTTTCTTGCCTCCCTCCTTCCACGGGAAAATAAAGCCTGCTTATGGGACCATTATATGTCCAATTCGATATAATCTCACGTCCGCTCAAATGTTTTATGATGACTGCATAGTCTGTCTTCCACTTAGTCAAATGCGTGCAGACTTCACAATAATAGGATTTGCAGATAGCGTTGGAGAGATGATGCATGCACGCATTATGTTCATCCATGTATATGGGCAGAGCCAAATAAATGAGAATCTTCTAACCAGGCACAGTCTACGAGATGACCAACACAAATCACCTCACTTTTCCTTCCCGCCTGTCACCATCTCCATCCATGAGGACGATGATGCCCTCATGTCCAACTCAGCGATATCTCTGCCACCTATTACACTATTCCTCTCCCCTGTTGTAACGCTTCTAATTCCCTTTGACCACGGTTTCCTTGTTGGCTTCATGGTCTAGTTGGACCCAAACTGTCGCGGCATCGATTCCTATAAGTGATAAACAAGAAGGGCCTCCTCCTGCTTCCTGCCGCGCCTACCTGTCTGAGTTATCCCTGTTAGCAAGGGCCAAACAAGACAGTCGCCTTTAAGCACTCGTCGTGCTACCCGATTGTCCGCTCTGTCATTGTATTAGTGTCGGTCAACCTAGTTCCACCATTTTGTACAGTCGTGTCCAGCCAAAAAACTATATAACTTTTAATATAAAGTTAATTATAAAAACATCAAACTATATAAATTTTATTTATATAATTATATTTTACATTATTATATTATACAATTGTAAATATATATAGTTTACAACTATATAATTAAAAAATAGAGTGACAAAAACAAAAACAAAAAAATCAGAGTTAAAAAAAAAAATTATAATAATAATAATAGAGTTACTAAAAAAAATATTTAAACAGATTCTACATGACGAGCCACTTGCCAAATTATATACATCGAGACGACAGCGACTAAGTGAATAAATCCACAACATTAAAGCTTTGAGGAAAAAGCTTCTGAAGGAAGGGGCTATGTTATGAATATAATTCATAACAAATAAATAAAATAAATAAATGTAGACATTAAATAATCAAAAATTGATTAGGTTAAATAGCCATAAAGTTAAGTGAAAAGGCATGTCTAAAAGACATGCCTAATCACGAAAGGTCACCTGTTGAGGTATAAAAGCAGGGTCCTCATCGTAAACATTCATCACTTATACATTATATATATATATATATTATATATATATTATATTAAATACCTGTGTGTATTTTACACATTCAAGTTTTCAAGCTATCAGTTTTCTTGCTTCAGCCATAGTTTTTATGCTTCAGGGCCTTAGGTTCATCTTTATTGGTATCCATGAGAGCTTCCTTGGACTTCTTGAAGGCAACACTTTCATCAAAGGTAACATCTCCAGCTTGATTTTTCGTTGTCCTTGACATAGATTCTATAGGCTTTTGACGATTCACCATATCCAACCAAGATTCCTTTCTTACCGAAAGGATCCAGCTTCTTCCTCTTCTCCTTAGATATGTGAATATATACAAGACAACCAAAGATCCTTAAGTTATCCACACTTGCTTTTGTCCAATAAATGCTTCTTCAAGGGTCATGTTGTTCAGCACTCGATGAGGACTTCTATTTTGAATGTATACAGCGGTCACGATGGCTTCTCCCCATAGGAACATGGGTAGATCTTGATCATGTAGCATTGCTCTCGCAGACTCTTCAATAGATCTATTCTTCCTTTCAGCTACTCCATTTTTTTGTGGAATATAGAGAACTATCAGCTCCCTCTTAATCCTAGCTTCCTTACAGAATGCAACCAGCTCCTTGGATGTGAATTCTCCTCCATTGCCAGGTCTCAAGTTCTTGATCTTCTTTCCAGACTGATTCTCGACTTGGGCTTTAATTCCTGAAACTTGGCAAACGCTTCATCTTTTGTCTTCAAGAGGTAGATCCATGTTTTGCAAGAGTAATCGTCAATTAAAGATACATAGTACAAGGCACCTCCAAGAGATTTCACAGACATAGAACCACAAACATCAGAATGAATCAGATCTAAAATTTCTTTAGCCCTACTATCACTGTTAGGGAATGATTTCTTGACATTTTTCCCAAGGGCACATCCTTTGCAAGTTCCTTCGTAATAAATTTGAAGCTTGGGCATGCCTGTCATTGACCTCATTGTCATTGACACAACCCGTGGTCAGTGTTGTAGCAAGGTTAGACTTCTTATGTTAAATTGTTCTCCACCTCAGAAGATTTATACACACAGACAAACATCCCACAGATCATATCAACACTTTGCCCATCGATGTCCATTACCTTAGTTTGTCCTATGTGCAAGGGAAGTGACTTCATTGCAGGTAAAATTTTCAACATCAAAAAGACACCAGACTGATGAACAGGACAGATTGGCTAAACCACATCGATTTCATATACATCCCAGCCGAATGTGTTAAGAGTGAAAGACTAGACCTGGAAAATTTTAACTTGTGAATGTGCAATTTAATAATGCACTTACTCTCACCAACAGCTGAGATATATAAAATTGGAAGAACATACAGAAAGTGACAAGAAACATACTTCAAATCAAGCTTCAGAGAAACAGAAGATACTAACCTCATAGGAAGCTCCAAGATCTTGTTTGTCATGGAAAAGAGAGGAGTAATAAGCTGGATCATAAATAGAACCTCCTAATACATTATCCTCAATAGAAATTTGTCTAGCATGAGCAGGACTTTGTGGATTTGAAAAACCAGGCCCGTTCTCAAAGTCGGCAGGTTGATAAACAGAAGAAATATCTGAAGATACTCCCAACCTATATATCTGGAACCATATGAATGAGGATATCAATCGAACGGAAAACCCAATAGCTTGCATCCAAAATACAACCTTTAGTGAAAATACTGAAAACTTTCCAAATTGAAGGGGCTCGATGTTCCTGCAAAAAATATAACAGTCAGAACCTTGGACCTCCAGAGATTGAGCTTACTGATATTTCACATATGCTGTAACTTAGATAAATGCAATCCATCAAACAAAGCTGTGGTTGGTATATGGTCTGCCCTATAAAAATTGAAATATATATATATATATATACAAACAAAACAAAAAAGCATAAAAAAAGATGAATGTGGAAAATTAGATATTGCAATCATATCAAAAGCAAATATCATAGCAGTAAATATTTTGCTCATGTCATAGGTACTGTCTCACTCGTCAAAACTATAAAAAAATTGAATTTTAATACAAAGAAGTACTTGATATTTAATACGAACACAAGAAAACACTTAAACATTTCAAATTCAAATCCGGCAATGCAAAAACAGGTTTTCCATTTACCCAAATAACACATTTCAAAGTCAACTCCAGCAAAGCAAAAACAGCTTTTCCATTTATCCAAATTTGATGTCCACACATAATTTTCATTGAAAAAAAAAGATGAATGAGGAAAATAGATACTGTAATCATATCAAAAGCAAATGTCATAGCAGTAAACACTATGCTTATGTGATAGGTAATGAATTAGGTACAGATTTCTGGGCCTATCTCTCCTTACACGTGTGAAAGGAAGACTGTCTTTTCTAGCTGCTGTGTTGAACAGATTTGACCGAAATTTCAGGAGGCCGAAATTTTAGGAGGCCAACACTTCAGGCCCCAGGGGAACGAAATTTCAGGAGGCTGACTTTTACCAGCGTTGACCCTGTTTGACTTCAGTTTTGTGAGGGAGACTTCTGTTTGGGCAGGCCGCTGTTCTGGGCACAAAAACCAAGGCAGTTTGACCACTGTGTTGACCAGCATTGACTGCCCTGATTTATGTTGTTGCGTTGACTATTGTTGACCAGATTTGACTGGTTATTTTCGGACTGTTTTGGGCTGCATTATCTTGCTGTTGGAGTCCAAGTTGACCAAGGTTGACTGAGCTATTTTGGAGGTAAATTTCAGCCCTGTTGACCAGCGTTGCCTTTCTGGTTAGGGATTTCTGTTTCTGTTGTTTTGTCTGATCAGTTTGGGCAAGTGAATATTGTAAATTGTACTCTCTCTCTGCTGAACTTTTGAAGAATTATAAGAAGAATTGATCAGGGGTTTCCCCACATTGGGGTTTGTCCCTGGCTGGTGCCATATCTTGTGTCGTCTTGTGTTGGCTTGTCTTCTACTGTTATTGTTTCTGTTCTATCTGCATTTTACTATCATATTGATGTGATTGCTATACTGTATATGATATTGGGCTAATAAAGAAAATTGAAGTAAAATTGCTCTACGCATAGAACAGACCCTTGTTATCCTAAAATTAACATGGTATTAGAGCTAAGGTGAAGACAAAGGCCAAGCAAGAATGAAGAGCGATCACTAAGACGAGCAATCATTGATCAAGAACAAGTCTCAATGGCCTCCACATCCTACTTCAAGTCTGATGATAAGCTTCATGATAAGTCTGATTATCATGAATGGAAGATGTCTCTTGATTTCACTTTAGAAGAGCAAGATTGCATGGATAATGTGCAGGCAAAGATTCTAGAACCTCCTTCAAATGCACCGGCTGCTGCTAAGACAAAGTACAAGAAGGGTGAAGTCAAATCCAAGAAGATCATCAAGGATTATATTCATAAGCACTTAGTTGCTTACATCTCCGATTTGAATACATCAAAGGAGATATATGACAGGTTGGTTGGCATGCTCAAATCTAGCAATGCAAATCAAATTATTTTCCTCAAGAACACGCTGAAGGATATTAAGAAGGGAAGAGGTGAGGATATTCAATCCTACATCGTGAGGATTACCGAGATCAAAAATGATCTTTCGATTGGTGAAGCTATCGCTGACAGGGAGTTCACTCTCATTGCCCTTGGAGGTCTTCCTCCCGAATGGCATGTGTTCAACACTACTATTCTCAATAACGACAGAATTCCAGGTTTTGAAGATTTGTTGTCTAGATGTTCTCAATAAGAAACAAGGATGATGGAATTGGAAATGCCTTTAAATAGGAATAATCCTACCGCATTCTCTGCTCATGCCAAGAGGAAGAGCAATGCAGGTTCAATGAAGCAAAGTCAAGGAAGACCGGGATTAAAAATGGAAGGAAGGGAAGATGCTTCGTTTGCAACAAGTTTGGTCACTATGTCAGGGAGGGTACAAATAGAAGGGACACATCTCATGATGATGATCACAATCATTCCAGGGGCAACAACAATCAAAGGAATGGCGGGTTCAACAACAAAGGGAAAAGGAATCCTTCCACTACTCAACTTGGAAATGATCGAGTTTCTAAAAGAACAACTCCAGGTATGATGAGTCTAATGTTGTAAATTCTAAGCAAAAGGAATTTTATCTTATATCTGCCCTCTCTACTGCCTCTCCTCCAATGGGAAATTTGTTTTGATAGTGGTGCCTCAAGGCACTTCATCAAGTACAAGAAGCTCTTTCAAATCTAATAGAGAAGGATACAAATTTGGAAATTATCCTTGGAGACAATGCCAACTATCCCGTGAAGGGAGTGGGGAATGTTACCCTTCAATTGAATTAAGGTAACAACATTCATCTTCAAGAAGTACTATATGTACATGATCTAAAGAAGAATCTAGTGTCTAACTCAGCGATGGAAGACAAAAGATTCAAGGTGGCATTCATCGATAGAAAGGTACGTGTGTGGAAAAGAAATTTCAAAGAAGCATTTACTTTTGGATTCAGGGTTGACAATTTATATCAAGTTGGAGGAAGTCCCCCAGAAGCCATGTCTTGTGAAACATCTCTTCAATCCGAACTATTGTACCTGAGGTTTGCTCATCTTCACTATAAGTCTTTACTCGATGCAAGGAAGATGGTTACAAGTATGCCCGAATTCAAAATAGAGCATGAAGGTGTATGCAAGGGATGTGCCAAGGGAAAACATACAAGGGGACCATTCCCCTCAAGTGATAGCAAGACCAAAGACATTTTGCAATTGGTTCATTCTGATCTATCTGTGTTAAGTTATGGTATGTTCTATGCTTATAACAGTTTACTTATTTTTCTTATTATCTTCCACAGATTAGCAATCACATGTACATAAAGTAAAGTGCAGATAGAACATTAAACGATCGACAGAAAACAAGCCAAGACAACAAACACAAGATGTGGCGGCTAGCTAGGGACAAACCCCACAATGTGTGGGGAAACCCTTTGATCAAATCTTCTTTTATC